>CATIWR010118635.1:0-16335 GCA_949677035.1 Omphalea diandra | reverse complement strand
ATATATATATATATATATATATATATGTATGTATGTATGTATGTATGTATGTATGTATGTATGTATATATATAACTTAAATAATCAACAATTGTATAGATGAAAGTATTACACTTATCAAACACTTGCACACTTTCTTAAGTATGTACACAACAAGGAATCTCAAACTTTCTCAACATAAATAGTGGAAATTCTTATGCTACTAAAAAATGTTAGTCCAAAAATTCTATCAATCGGTAGGCTATATTGATGAGTTATATGGTGATTTGGTTAAATGTGGCTAAGAAAAGGCTTATATACACTTTTATAGTATATTTTGAGACTCAAAAAGGGTGAAAAGCATAAAAATAATATAGGTATGGAGGGACATAAATGACCTAACACAAAGAATCTCTAAATTAGTTCCTTGATCAAGTGTGAATTGATATTTCGCCTCGAAAGATTGTATGTTTATTCTAGAATTAGTGAAAAAGTTTTTAACATGACTAGCATGCATATGTTTGAATTTATTTAAGCAATCAATTCTGTAGATATAATGATTCATAGAAATTTCTCAACCAACCTAAATAAGATAATAACTTATTCATTTATCTAACTTAGTTAAATGTTAAAATTTCGTAACAAGATAATCATGCATAATTCCATTACAAGCATTCTAACATCTTAAAATTCACAAAGTACAAAGTGATCACTCTCAAGTCTATTCTATTTCACTTTAGAGCAAATAACCTACCTAAAAAGGAAATCAATGTTTAAAATCCACAAATCTGTTAATCAAAATTTCCCTTTTACAGTTGAAGTAAATCACTATCCAAAAATAAAGAATAAATCAATTTCTTAAATTCACACCAAAATTAAAAAATGAAATAATTAACTCATATCCCCATCCCTTGAGCTTAAATTAAATATTGTCCTCAATGTTTTATATGAAAATTCAATTGCAAGGACAATAAGAAAATTACTTCCCTTTCATGAGACTTGGGATATATTTGGTGCTAAATTAAAATCCTGTGATTATCCATTTCGCAAAATTTCATTTTCATGTTTCAACCTTCCTTCATTAGTGAACCAATAGTTATGAGATATGTGCATAATGGAAAAACAAGAAAGTAAAATATTTTTTAAAAAAACAGAACCTAACAAGGGTGCACGAGTCATGCTATACTCCATGTACCTAAAATTAAATTAAACAACATGCCTATAGTATGTATACTACCCCAAAAATTTTAAAAAACAACCCAACCTCGCATAACAATTTATCTCAAGTCTCAACAATCACAATCAAATTGTTGGACTAGGTTGATTTAATCTAAGTCATGAACCTCTTTTGATCTCGACAATAAAGATTGATCAATTCTAATACTTTCATTAAGTGTTGTTTTTCAGATTATAAGTTAGATTTTTTCATTGGAAGTTGGATGGAGTTCAAAATCTCCAATAATGCAAAGATCATCCAAATTTCCGGTGAGTGTATTGTAAATCGCAACTGCAAATCAGTCACAAGGAAGGATGAAGCTAGGCTAGAGGAATTCGTAGACAACTTCGCTGCCGCGACACATCCAAAGTTGGCAAAGCCTTAGTCATAGAAGAATTCATGGTATGTGTCATGCCTGAGTCGTGACCACGACTTTCATTGTGACAAAGGAGGGAACCAAAGCCACAACCACAACTTGCCAAGTGTTTGAGGTGTCCGTTGGTGATCAAAAATCACGAGAGCAAAAGTTTGTTTGCGACCGCAACTCAAGCAATCGAAGTTTTCTCTTCAAATAGAGAAATTCACAGTCTTAGTCGCTCCCAAGGTTTTGCTATCTCGTGACTGTGACTTTTGAGAATGGTTAGAACACAACGATTATATTTTCCAGCATGACCAATGAAAAGCTGACACTTGGACTAGCCAATAAACACAAACAAAGTTTTTCATCAAAATTTTTGGCTCCACTATGGAAATTGAAAATTCGTGACCGCAAAAGTTAGTAGCAACCGCAACTTCAGCCTGACAAGCATTTAATACTGAATCTACCTAGCACATCTTAGAGATTTATTGATAGTTTTAGTCCAACATCTCTTTGGTGGATATAAGCTATAAATACTCCACCAAACATATGTAAATGCAAGAGAATTCATTAATTTGTAACCATACTCTTGCTAATTTGCTTACTCATTATTTCAATTCTCATTTATGCTTTAGTGATCGTTTGGTGTGAGCAATAAACACCATTATAAGAGGTTTTAGTGTGAGCCTTGAAAACACTTGTGAGAGGTTTTAGTGTGAGCCTTGAAAACACTTATAAGAGGTTTTTGTGTGAGCTTAGAAAACACAAGTTGTAAAAGTTTGGTGTGAGCTTGAAAACACCTTTTTGAGTTGAGTGAAATACCTAATAATAGAGAATTGGTGAGTAGATGTAGGGTTGGTTAACACCCGAACCACTATAAACTCTTGTGTCTATTATTCTCTTCTTCTACTCAACTTCTTAAACACGTTACCTCTCATTTTATTTTTTAATTAAACATTAATTCAACCTTCTCTTCTTGGTGCCCTAGGCCAACAAGTGGTATCAGAACCTAATCTCATAAATAAACCTTAATTGGGTGAGCAAAGATCATGGCACAAGAGCGAATCCACTCACACCTCAATCCTTACTTTGATGGATCCAACTATACTCATTGGAAGTATAGGATGAAGATTTATCTTGATACATATGTATTGGATCTTTGGGATATTGTAGTCAAAGAATGAAAGCCACCCACCAAAGTAGTGGATGGACATAAAGAACTCATTCTAAGAGAAGAATGGGTTGAAGCCCATAAAAGGTCAAATGGTAAGAACAAGAGAGACATGACAATTCTTTCAAGCTCTCTCTTAAGGGAAGAGATTGAAAGAGTACAACACTGCTAAACAGCTCATGCCATATGGAAGACCTTAGAAAACTATCATGAGGGCACAACACTTGTGAAATCAAGTAGGTTGGAAAGGTATGTGATAGAATGAGAGCTCTTCATGATGAAAGACCATGAAAGCTTCATCAAAATGACAAATAGACTCCTTTCTATTGTCACAAACATGAAGAAATTTGAAAGGACTCTCACCAATTATGAGGTAAATATTAAAATCCTTAAAACTCTTTAATTATATAAATTTAGTGCAAGAGTATGCAACATTCAAGAGTCCAATATGGAGATTAGGAAGGTTCCTAAAATGTTTTAATAGGCAAACTCTTAACTCATGAGTTAGCCTTAAAAAAGGATGAGGAAATGAAAAAATTGAGGGGCCAAGGAGAAAAATCATAAAAACTTGAAAGAAAAACCTTAGCACTCAAATTTTCAACCAAAGAGAAGGAAGTGGAAACTACCTCAAGTGAAGAACAGAGTGACAAAGAAGAAGAAAAACTAACAATGCTCTATAGAAGGATCAAAGAGCTCATTAGAACAAGAAAGGAAAGAAGAAACTTCAATAGAACTGCCTCTAATCCTAAAGAGAGATCAACCGAAGTCACTTGTTATGAGTGTGGCAAGCAAGGCCACATCAAATATGATTGTCCTAAGCTAAAGAAGAAGAAGAAAGGGGACAAAGAGAAGAGGAAAAGATTCAAAGCCACTTGGGATGATAGCTCAAGTGAGATGATGAGGATGAAGAGATTGCCAATATATGCTTCATGGCTCAAGAAGACTCTCCTAGTGAGGTAAGCACTTCATCTCATTTTGATAACTTAGATGATATAGATGAAGACCTTCTAGAAGCTCTCACTATGAGATGTGACAAGTATAAGTCACAAATGAAATCTTACAAGAAAAAATGTTCAAAATTAGAGAATGATTTCAAATCCCTCAAATAGGAATACACATTCATTTGCCATAATATTTAATACCTTGCTAGTCAAATTTGAAATCAAAGGTGGTTTCCCATTGCACTACATTAGCTAGTTTCACTAGCATAGGGTCTTGATGTTGAGCTTGACCAATTATATCTATCAACAAAGGGTTAACTATAATTTGAGCAAAAATGAGCCAAGCTTTATCAATTCTAATGCAATATTTGATGAGAGAACTTATTGCACTTATTCATAGTAGATCTCCTATGTAACTGTATATGAGCTAAGCTTCCCACTGACTTTTTACTTAAAGCATCTGCCATAACATTAACTTTACCCAAATGGTATTATATGGTGTAGTCATATTCACTAAGCAGCTTTATCCATCTCTTCTAATCTATAAAGATCTTACAAGTAGCCTCATACAAATAATTGCACCAAATTTTTAAAGCAAGAATAACTACTGCCATCTTCAAATCATGGATAGGATAATTCTTTTCATGTGGTTTTAGCTGATAAAAGGCATATGCAATCACCTTGTCATTCTACAACAACATATACCCTAAACTGGCTCTAAAAGCATTGCAGTACAAGTGCACCTCTCTTCACCAAATGGTAAGGCTAAAATGGATGTTGAAATCAATTTGTTCTTTAGATACTAGAAACTAGCTTCACATTCATCAGTAAATATGAACTTTTGATTCTTCTGAGTTAGTTGGGTCATATGTGTAGCAATCTTAACAACATCTTGCATAAAACATCTGTAGTAGCCAACTAATCCTAGAAAACTCCTGATTTTTGCAACTATGGTGGGTCTAGGCCATTGTTCTACCACTTTAATCTTCTGAGGATCCACTTCCAAAACCATTCTCAGATGCTATAAGACTAAGGAAATGCACCTTGGTAAGCTAAAATTTACATTTGGAGAATTTGACATACAACTGGTGTTCCCTCAAGGTTTGTAGTACCAATCACAGGTGATAAACATAATCCACCACACTTCAAGAATGAACTAGGATATCATTGATAAACACAATAAGAAGAGTTGGACCACTCGATTCATCAAGTCCATAAATGTTGGTGTATTAGTGAGTCAAATGGCATAACTAGGAACTCATACTCCCTAATTATCAATTAATGGTAGCAACACCCTAAATCATTTTTGGAGTAGTATTTAGACACTTGTACTTAATCAAATAGATCATCAATCTGAGGTCACAAATACCTATTTCAGATCGTGAGCTTATTAAGCTCTCTATAATCGATGCAAAACCTTAATGTCTCAACCTTTTTCTTCACAAATAAGATTGGAGCACCTTGTTGGACTATGAGAGTTAATCTTAGGTTTAGGAACTCTTTTGATCTTGACAAAGGAGATTGATCATTATTGATGGTGTACTTAAGTGTTATTTTGCAGAAATTTGTAGGATCTTCAAGCTAAGTTGAATGGAGCTCTTAAACGCTAAGTTGACTTCTAAATCACGACTGCAATTTCAGATTCACGATTGTAATCCATATGAGGACTTGCTAAAAATCAGATAGGCAAAATTGTAGAGCCATTCTCGGCTGTGACTCACCCAAAAGAAGAAGCCTAAAAGTGACAGACTAATTTGCAATCTATGTAGCGTCTGAGTCGCGACCGCAATTTTCAAAAAGCCTCAAAGGGGAAACAAGTCCACAATCAAAGCTTGACAAATGTCCTAGGTGACCATTGAAAGACAAAAATCGCGAAGGCAACTTGTTGGTAGCGACCGCGATTCGTGAAATGGAAGATGCAAATTTTGACAGACTTATTGCATCCTAAGTCGCAGCCTGCACAAAGAAATTCGCGACCGCTACTTTTGTTAGCAAAAAAAATGCAACGACTATATTTTCCTAGTGATCTAATGGCAAGAAGACACATGGACTAGTCGTTAGACACAAATGAGGTTTTTCGTCGCAATTTTTAATTCCTCTATGAAAATTTGGAATTCGCGATCGCGACTTCATCCTGATAAACAATTAATGCAAAATCTGTCTAGCATACCTTGAAGATTTTATTGCAATGTCTTTGGTGGGTAGAGGCTATAAATACCTCACCAAATAGATGTAAATGAAAGAGAATTGATAACTTTGTAACAAAACTCTTGCAATTTTGCTACTCAATCTTTTCTATTCTTTTAGAGATTATTTGGTGTGAGCATAAACACCATTTGTAAATGTTGTAGTGTGAGCTTCTAAAAACACTAAGAGAGGTTGTTGTGTGAGCCTGTAAAAATACAAGTGTAAAGGTTATTGTGTGAGCCTCAAAAATACAAGTGTAAAGGTTTTTATGTGAGCCTTCAAAACACAAGTGTAAAAGTTTGATGTGAGCTTGAAAACACCATTGGTAGATAGTAGAACACCTAATTGTTGAGAATTGCAGAGTAGATGTAGGGTCAATTATATCTGAACCACTATAAATCTTGTGTCTACTTTCTACTTATTCTCTTCCCTATCTTCTTGTTTTAATTTTTATACACCAATTCAACCCCTCCTTCTTGGTGCATAGGGCCAACACACCCTATGGGGAAATACTAGGACATATAAAGTAATTATGTAGTACTTCCTTCAATTGGTCCCTCAATTCTTTCAATTTTGTTGGTCCCTCAATTCTTTCAATTCTGCTTTGGATATTAGTTCTACTCTAGAGATTAAGTTAATACAAAATTTAATTTCCCTTTGGCAATCCTAATAGTTCTATAGAAAAAATATTAAGAAATTAATTCATTACTAATACTATCTCTGGTATACTTTTGTCCATTTCAAGGTCCTTCACCAATGCTAAATATCCCTCACATCCATGTCTCAACATCTTACATGCACAGATGGCGGATATTAGGTTAGAAGGAGTATATGTCTTATTTCCATGAAATGTGAATTCTACTTCCCTAGGTTTAGAAAATAAAACCTTTTTACTTCTACAATCAACTAAGGCATAAATGTTTGGCTAGCCAATCCATACCAAGAATGATATCAAAATCTATCACATCAAAAATAACCAAATTTATAGGAAGACATTGCCCTTTGATAGAGATGGGAGTTAACATATAATATATTTCATCCGTAACAAGTTGCCTTATAGTAGTATTAACCAACAATGGGCTTTCTAGTTTCTAGCATGCCACATTCCTTGAGGTGAAATTAAATGACACAAAGGAATGAGTAACACCAAGGTCAAATAATACATGAGTGTCAATCCCATAGATAGATAACATACCTAATACCACTGCATTGGATGTTTGGGCTCTTGTTGGGTCATGGTAAAGATACAGGCCTAGGTTGGCTGTCCTCAGACCTGAGTATTAGAATTTTATGGGATAAACCATTTGCCATCACCTCGACCACCATAATCTCTGCCTCTACCTCCTAGAAAACTGGACTGGAATACTAGCCTCCTAGCTGAGACATAGCTATGGAAATAAACATGTTGGACTACACTGGGATAGGTAAGGTCATATAGGGAAACGAAGGTTGGCCTTGAACATTAGGGCATTCCTTAGTTATGTGGCCTGGCTTACCATACCTGAAACATGTATTAACATCATACATACATTACCTCTTACGAGCTCTACCACACATTTAACAAGTAGGAGGTCTTATCCTAGAGTTAGATACCCCAGAACCTTGGCTAACTATACCAAAAAACTAACACTATGTATGGCACTACTAGTTAGGTCCTCTTTTTTTACCACTACTAGTACCTTCAGTGGACTATACACCTCCCACTATAACTGCAATAGTGGCATCTGGTTTAACATAATTTGAAATCTCACCTACCTTTTCCTTTTTGTCTTTTTAACTCAATCTTACCATTCAAAAGCAACCCGATCTCCATACTTCTAGCTATGTCCACTAACTCATGGAACTTATACTGGCCAACTATAACATTTAATGACTGGTAGGGGTCATTATGTCTCATCACATATCTTTTATTCTTCTTCTTCTTCTATGTGTTATAAGTGTCACCCATGAATTGAATTAGCTCTGCAAACTTCTTTATGAGCTCATTAATACTTTCACTCTTTGTTTGTTTTAGGTTCTCAAACTCCACCAATTTTTGTTCCCTAGCACTTTCTGGAAAGGCCCAATCTAGATAAATTGTAAAAAAAAAAAATTATTCTTATGTCAAATTCTTGAAAAGACCAATGATATTGTTCTTATACCACTCCATCGACCTCCTAAAACATAAGGTAAACCCTACCATTTCGGTCACCAGTCGGTCAATCACCCTTAAAGCATTAATTAATTTCTTCATTATTTGTAGGTATTGAAAAGGATCACCACCATACTCATACATCTTTATAGTATCAATTACTCGTAAGCCTTCTATTTCAAGAAGTGGAGTAAGTGCTACTTAAGCTAACCTCTCTGACATCTGCTCAAGTACTCATTGTATCCTAAGTAAAGTGGTAGCAAGATCAACTTAACGCACTACATTCTCATTTTGCTCTCCTCAAGTGGTTAGGGTTCATTTCTAGCTTGATCAAAGCCTCTAACAGCTTCTTTAATAGCACCCATTCCACTACTAATAGTAACTTGAACTACAATTGTAGAAACAAGTACTGCAATTCTAGTGGCTCATCTCGCAATCTAGTTGATTGCCAACATGCACTCATCCTGGAAAGAGTGATGGTTAATACCACATAAAATAGAATAAGGTTCTAATTATCATAGGTAAATCACCATCACACAAATATATCATAATGTAAACACGTGTATAATCATCCTATCACTTAGCTCTAACATAATAAGGAAGCATAACATTACGCAAAGTTCTAATACCAAGTGAACATATAGAAGCATGATGGATCCTATATTACACTTAATTGGTTCTAACCTTAATAGCTCTTACATCATCTAATGTAACATCCTCATCCACATTCATTAACATTATCATATGAATATATTCATTGCATAAATGATTTGAAATCCCACATGAACATATGCATGTACTGGGATGAAGAAGGGATGTGTGTTTTAGAAGGGCCATAACCAGTGTAAGACACTAAGGATAAGTTGAAGGTAATCAAGAGCAAACTTAAAGCAGCATAAGACAAGCAAAAGAGCTATGCAGACCAACACAAAAGAAAAATAGAATATGAGGTGGGAGACAAAGTGTTCCTTCAATTTTCACCATGGAAAGGAATAATTTGATCTGCCAAGAAGGGGAAAATGAGTCTTCGATACATAGGACCCTATGAGATCCTAAAAAGAATCAGTCCATTGGCTTACAAGCTATCACTACCATTTGAGATGGCTTAGATTCATGATGTATTCCATGTGAGTATGCTAAGAAAGTATCAGTCTAATCCTACACATTTACTAAGGGATCTAGCAATAACAATTGCAAATGATGTAAGTTACATTGAAGAACTCGTGGAAATCATTGGTTATAAGATAAAATAGTTACAAAATTGAGAAATCCCTTTAGTTAAAGTGTTATAGAGAAACCACTCATAAAAAGATGTTATAAGGGAAACTGAAGAGAACATGAAAGGATAATATCCACATTTGTTTACAGATATTGAATTTCGAGGATGAAATTTTTTATAAGAGGGGGAGGAAATGTAACATCCTCATCCACATTCATTGGCATTATCATATGAATATATTCATTGCATAAATGATTTGAAATCCCACATGAAAATATGCATTGGATAAATGATCATTTAGACATATGAATTAGATAAGCACGACGATGACACTTGCACCATTCAATTTGGGACACTTGAACATATATGTAATGTTTGTATAGTTGCATGGCAAAGTGTCTTATGTTGTGTGCATGTTATAACATCATAAATAATGATGTTATAGAGCTTATTTAAAAGTATAAGGAGCATCTATGGATTAGGAGATGGATGGAGGTGCTTAAGGAGTGAATAAAAGGGACTAAAAGAGGAAAGTGAACTTCCAACCAATGAAAGTTAAACACCATGATTCTATCTTGTTGCAATAGGTTTACAAGTGGAATTTTTCACCCTTTAGGATTAGAATAGAGAGGTCAAATGTAAGGATAGTAGAAGAAAGAGAGAGCTAAGGAAGAAAGAAAGAAAGGAAGAAGAAGAAGAAGAAGAAGAAGAAGAAGAAGAAGAAGAAGGAGAGGGAGAAGAGTGAGCTGCCTAGGAAAGAAACTTAAGGTTTTCTGATTCTGGGACAATAGGTAAGTTAATTTATATTCTTCTCACATGAAATTATCCCCCCTACCCCCATGACATGTTAATTATCCATGGTTAGTGAGAATTATGGAGTATTTGAGGTAGAACTCTTGGATGGAAGTTGAAATTCAAGAGAACAAGAGCTAATTGTGTTAGTTTTATTGTTAGTTCATAACCCTAGAAGCGAAATAAGGGGAAGTGAAAAATATGAAAGTTGTATCTTTATATCCCATCTAAATTCATAAGAAATGGTTTTGCTTGATTTTGTGTGTGTAAGGAGATATGGCTCCTTTATTAGGGCTGGTTCACAACCAACCGAAATTACCTCAGTCTTTCTATTTTCATATAATTGGATGACTTTATGTATTGATTTAGACAAAGTGTAAAACATAAAATTTGTAGGGTTTTATCCCCTCTAAATACCTATAAAGTATTTTTGATTGATTTGTTGTGTGGCGAGATATGGCTCATTGATTGTGACTGACCCTGTACCTAGATGAAACCTTACATGTCTTTTAATTCTATTTTTCAAGAATTTGATGGTCATAGATTCAGAATTTGGTGATGTGACAAACTTGAAAGTTGTATGTTTATGTATTATATACATTCCTGCTAAATATTTTTGTCAAATCTAGCATGGTTATTGAGATATTTCTCCCTTCATCATGACTAATTATCATTATGTTGAAAACCTGCTTATCCTGAGATTGGTCATTTGTTTTGGTAACTTTATAGACTGATTAGACAATGAGTAAAACAAAAAAAATGTTCCTTTTTGTGTCATGTAACTTTTTATAAATCAATTTTGTAATATTATTTGTACAATTTGAGATTTACCTAAGATTATAAGACCTACTCAGACTAAGATGCCATTGAAATAGGGCAAAATTCAAAAATTCACCACATTTTTTATATGTCTTATATTAATCTAAAATTTGAGTATATTGTATAATTATGTGTCTATTTTATTTGAAAAAAAACAGTAAAGCGATTTGAATAATTATATCTAAAGTTATTGCTATGAGAGTGTAGCTAGCTTAGGCTGCCATATAAGGAAAATATGCATAAACACTAGGTCCACTTACATGGATCATGCCATAGTTGCATACCAAGCATTCATAATCATTTTGACATACTTATAACCATGTATGTATCAAATGTTAGGATCTCAATACTTTGAGGAAGCCCTAAAGAGAGAACTAAACCTACCTTAAAGGTTAGTCATATCAAAAGGTGAGTAAAAACCATAATTAGATTCTAATATGTATGTATGATAATTTTATGATTTGATTATGTTCTATTACATGTATATATGATTGAATTGTTACATTTTACATGTGAATACAAGTGAAAATTATATGATCTTAATGATTACTTAGTATACCATTGTGAATGAACACTTGCATATGGAAATAAAAGGATATTATGACCAGTTTGTCAAACACTTGCAAATCACATGGAAAAGGGACCAATATGTCCTATTGGCACATGTTATTGGTCAAATGATTCACTTGTTATATGTTGGCCATAAAAAATCAAATGTCATTTGAATCACATGAATTCTCAAGAGCAATGTTTGCCTTGCAAGGTCACGGTAAAAATCAATCTATTGCATTTGCACTTACATATCAATTGTTATATTTGCAATGTATCTTGATGATATTTGATTATTGGTTTTGCCATAAGAATCTTATTATTGTTTTTATTCATTGAGTCGCGACTCACCAAATCGTAATTACATTTTTTAGATATTGATAGGGATTAGACACATTGTTGGTTAGAGTTTTGCATAGAGACACATGGACCATACGTTGTCGGCTGAATTCTAACTCACTTTCCTTGTGTCGTGTACATATATCTAGATAGGAACTAGTTTATGGTCGCTAGCCTTAAACATTAGTTAACATACATGTACATTAAATACATGTAGGATTATGTATGTGCGATGAATAAACCTTTATACGTATATATTTTTGGACATGAATACCATGATTTGTAAATGAAAATGGTTGTTACTTCTAGTCCCCTAGGTATGACCATATAAACATGGTGCTCAAATGCCATTATGTCATGTCCTACCTTCAGGCTGTGTCGGTGCTAGGTGTTTAGGATACGTAAGGTCCCTTAAACATCTAGCAAGCTTGCTAGTCTATAATCATATCATAAAACCATTCAGCTTAAGTACAAAAGTCACTTGTAAATGGGAAGGTTTATTCATTAAGCCTATATCCATTTCATATGCATTACCATCATATTTGTATTATACATAAATTCTATCTCATTTTACATCATTTAAATAAGGGATATCATCTGACAAAATATAAGTACAAGCCTACCAGTCAGTGCGATTACTAGAAATCTATAAAAGTCCATAAATCTTAATATAACAGGGTTTATAATGTATACATATATACATCTTCAAGCAAAACTCAAAACATGGTGAGAACCTAGCCCTCCTTGTCTTAAGCCTCCTGCATAGAACATGTAATAGTCAACTAGGTAATGGGGAGCCTTTCATACTCAGTAAATAGAAAAGCCCATAACCCCCTCAAACTAAAATATTATACATATATAAGTAAGCAATGTAAGTAATTAAATCTTTTCTTTCACATGATCGTATATCATATAAGTAATTGAGGCAACCTAAGTCCATAGGGAAACCTTATTTAAGACATTATGGAAAACTTCCTCTCCTTTCCATAAGCCAATCCTTACTCTGAAAGAGTTTCCTCACCAACCAACTTAACATTTCATCTCTCACAGGAGAGTTGTCTCACCAACCGTGTCATTTTCTTATACAAGAGAGTTTCCTCACCAATTATTTCATTCATGCGTTCATTTCATTTAACATTATTAACATATCATATCATCAATCCAAACATAGCTAGCCATGCACGGAATCCCCACATCATCCTTATGATTGCCACCACATATAACCAATATCATCGCTTTCACATATCTGTATCATAATCAATGCATACATTATTAAAGATATATCTTAATTAATTCATAAACTAGAAATTCATATTTAAATATCATATAAATATATACTTGGCCATAGTCATAAATTACACATTAAAAAACTTTGATTACATTGGAACGTAGTTTGCGTGATGCATTTTAAGCTTTAAAAACATAAGGTTACATGAGGAGGTGTAGGAATATATATTCAGCTCAAGCTATATCTCTTTCCTAAAATGGACAATTCCTACTTGTCTTGATCAATATCACAATCTCTAATAGCACCTAGTAATTACCCACACATATATCAATCAAACTAAGTCTATTTATAAATGAAATAACTTAACTTTCATTAATATGTCAATGCTTATGTCTACCCGAATTAGGAGAAGGACACTCGTTTCCATCATGTATACATCACCAATCATAAGTTCAGAGTATCAAACAAAGTCAAAGAAACTTATTTAATATCAATCTTTCTTGCAAAATCAAGCTAATTACATAAGAACACTATAAGGTTCATTAAGACATCAACTTTGTGTGTAGTGCTACTAAGGTGTAAAACACCATTCAAGCTTAATTTTCTTCTTAAATATGAACATTATAACACTAATAATCATTTAATAGACCATCAAACATGATGAACTAAGAGGAATAGCCATACATTTAAAACTCCTTTTGAAGACAACATCATCTTTCATGACATACTAACATAAAACTTGATCTCTTCCCTCACCACAAAGCTTAAAAACACCATAAACACTCTTATTCAAGTATATAACAATTATACAAGAAATATGATAGGTTATAAATTACATGAGATAGGTAAGAAAAAATTACCAAATTCCTTGAAAGATGGAAGAAGATGGATGAGCAAACTTGATTCTCCTAACTTGATTTGGTGGCCATGGATGAAGAAAACATTTTGGGACAGTTTAGTTGAGTTTTGGACAGATAAAAGCTAAAAAAATCTGATGTTTAGTCATGGAAATAAAAGGAATAAGATGGTGAGGTGATTATAAGGGTGCAAAATGACTATTTTAGACATGCTAGCTTGTTTAACAAAATTAAACACTTTTGGCTACCAATTGAGGTTTAATTACTAAAAGTTCTTTCTAATTTCATGCTTTTTACTTTAATATTTAATAATGAAATCCTAATAAAAATAGGTAGCCAAAAATGCTTCTAAAATCCACCAAAGTGCATCTTATAAAGCAAACAACTTATGGAACCTTTAGATCTTGTCTTGGCTCATTTTCTTATTGATGTTGATGTTGGTCTTCATCTACTCTTAATGAATCACCTTCTTCTTTTTCTTTATCAACTGTCCTTTTAGAATCATCCAATTCTAACTTTTTAAGATCACCTATAAGATCATCAATAAAGATACCTTCCATAAGATCAAGTTTACTAGATTCATCAAAAACAACATTCATAGATTTTTCAACTACCATTGTAGTTTTGTTAAAGACTCTCTATGCTTTACTTATGATGGAATAACCTAAAAAGATTCCATCATTGGTCTTGGAATCAAATTTCCCAAGATTATCCTTGGTGTTCAAAATATAGCACTTACATCCAAATACTCTTAGGTATGAAATTTTGGGTTTTCTACCATTCCAAAGCTCATAAGATGTTTTTATTGAGAATGGGTCTTTTGAAAACTCTATTTGCAATATAACATGAGGTATTAATGGCTTCGACCCAAAAATAATTTGGTAAAGAATACTCATTGAGCATTGTTCTAGCCATTTCTACCAATGTTCTATTTTTCCTCTCTATAACACTATTTTGTTGGGGTGTTCTAGGAGTTAAAAATTATGAAAAACTCCATTCTCCAAACAATAATTTTCAAATGACTCATTTTGAAATTCCTTTCCATGGTCACTTCTAATAGAGGATATGAAGTAACCTTTTTCATTTTGAACTCTTTTTGCAAAACTTTTGAAAACATCGAATGAATCATTCTTATGAGCTAGAAAAGATACCCAAGTGAACCTAGAATAGTCGTCTACAAGGACTAGTACATAATGCTTTCCACCTAAGCTAGCACTTCTAATAGGTCCTATCAAGTCCATATGGATAAGTTGAAGTGGTCTAGATGTACTTACAACATTTTTGGCTTTGTGAGAGGCATGGTGTTACTTTCCCATTTGGCATGGACCACATGTCTTGTCTTTGGAGAAGTTTAGCTTGGGAAGTCCTCCCACTAACTTTCCTTTGGATAGGCTTTGAAGAAGATCCATGCTTGCATGTCCAAGCCTTTTATGCCATAACCAAGCTTCATTGCTCAAAGACATAAGGCACTTAAGAGATTGGTTAGCCAAATTATCTAAGTCAATTGAGTAGGTATTGTCCTTCCTTTCACACTTGAAAATAACCTCATCATCTACTAAAGTGGTGACTTGACATTCTATAGGATCAAAGGTGACTTTATTACCTTTGTCACACAATTGACTTACAATTAATAAATTATGTTGTAAGCCACTAACTAAAAGAACATTATTAATTAAAGAACATACATTCTTAATAATGGTTCCAATGCCAATTACCTTACCCTTGGCATTGTTACCAAATGTGACATCTCCACCTTCTTTTTCTTTAAATGCCATGAATAGCTTTTTATTTCTAGTCATGTGCTTGGAACATCCACATGCTAATTGTTTGATTTCGTGGTTACCACAATCCCCTACATAATAATAATAAGTTACCTTTTCTTAGGTGCCCAAGTATACTTGGGTCCTTGAAGGTTAGAAGATGAAGGGTCCTCTAATTTGAGGTGAACCTTCCTAATATAACAATGAATGTTAATATGTTCAAATCTCATGCAATAATGACATTGGAGTTTAGACTTAGGAGTCTTTCTCCTTTGCACAAATTTAGTATGAGTAAGAGGCCTTGTCATACTATGGTCATGTGAATGCATTCATGAACATATATGATGAGTAGGAGCAGAAAATTTTTTATGAGAATGAACATGCTTTTTGTTGTAGATATAGACAGGGTGAGCTCTTTAAGTCTTGGCTTTAAAGTTTTGGGGAGCCTTCCCTTTGCCTTTAGGCTTAGGAGGCTTAGTGCTAGGAGCACTTTTCTTTCCAATTACCTCAATGCTTGAGGTTAGGTTTGAGGTTGTGAAGCCCTAACAAATGTAGTTTGAGATGATGATGAGGCTCCATTAAAGCCTAAACCATGTTTAACTAGTGGTGGTCTTTGTGACATAATCAATGTGTCCAAGGCTTCTTTTCCTTTGTGGAACTTAGAGATTGAGCTTCTAAGCTCGATGACTTCTCCTTTAAGAGTGTCATTCTCCTTCCTTAATAAAGCCATAGAAGAAGATGAAGTGGAAAGTATTTCTACTGAATTTTTGAGTTCTTCATTAGAAGTCCT
>CATIWR010118550.1:0-11138 GCA_949677035.1 Omphalea diandra | reverse complement strand
ATATATATATATATATATATATTTTTTTCTATATATATTTTATTTTATATTTATATATATATATATATATATATATATATATATATATATATATATATATATATATATATATATATTATTCGGAACGGTTTAATTTGATATGACTTTAGTTAAAATATAGGTCAAGATAAGAAAAATTGCCCAACCTTTATTTTTGAACAAAAAAATGTCCAAACTTTAATTTTCTCTTCCAATCCATCTTCAAAATCAATATTTTATTATTAAAAAATAGATAAAGAATCATTTTGATCCCTGAACTTTTTTGAAAATTTTGGTTAGACCCAAAAAAGAGAAAAATAACTAAAAATTATATAAAATCTTAATTAATTTGATTTCATTCATTTTAATATGGAAAAATCTAACTAAATTGAATTGAATATATATATATATATATATATATATATATATATTCTAAATAATTAAATATAATTTATTTAAATAATAATTTATTAAAAAATTTTGTTGTAGAATATCATTAATTCATAATTCAAAATTAGAAAATTAGATAAACATATTTTTTTCAAAATAATGCAATGATAAATAGTTATTTTTTTTATGTACATATTAAATAGCTAAAAATCTATTTATTACAAATAATCAAATTATATTTTTATATCAATGAATCATTTCTTGAGAAAAATGAGTTTATTAAAACATAATATTGTTAAATATTAATTTATTCAAATATATAAGTTAAAAAATAAATTAATCTTACAAATATACAAGTATACTCGATGGCATATTTAGAAAATTTTAAAGTTGAATATATATAATATATTTTAAAATTAAAATTATTGAACAAGTATTATCTATTTATTTATAACAATTTAAGATTTATGGATATAAATTATAGATAATAATTATTTTTTAAAGTAAAATAAATTACTTAAAAATATCTTTAATAATAATAAATTAAAGTTAAAATTGAAAGAAAATAAAAATGAACAAGTGCATATCATACAGATAATAAAAATAAAAAATAATAATTAAGACATATAAATAAAAGATAAAAGTAATATAAGTGCAATAATTAAATATTTAATTCTCATGTAATAGAAAATATGACAAAATACTTTTCTATGTAAAATATAAAGTTAATTTATTGTATTTAAATTTCAAATAAATAATTGATTAAGTCTACATTGATTAAATTTTATAATAAAATAAATATTTATATAAAATAATAGATAACATGTCCTAAAAAATTAAAGTGGATTGAATTTTTATATTATATAATATACTTTTAAAACGAAAATGAAGTATTTTCTACACAAAAGAAATATTATTAAAAAATTATTAAATTTTATATTATTATAAAAATATTAACACTATGTAAAAGTGAAAAGATACTGTTCATATAAAAGAAAAAAATTGAAAAAGATTTTATATATTTTTCATTAATTTTTATTTTTGAGCTTTTAACATATAACTATTATATATTTTTAGTAAATTTATTTTTCTCGTAAAAAATGACTCATTAATATAAAGTGATAATTTAATCATTTATAAGAAATAAGTTTTTGCTATTTAATTTGTAGATAAAAAGGGTCATAACTATTTATTGTTATATTATTTTTTAAAAAAATTATTATGATATAAGTTATCACTTTGAATTATGAATTAATGATGTTTTATAATAAATTATTTATCTAAATGAATTATATCTTAATTACTTAGAATAGATATATTTAATTCAATTTAGTTATATTTTTATTTATTGAAAGTGAATCAAATAAAATTAAATAAGATTTTACTTAATTTTTAATTATTTCTTTTTCGAATTTAATCAAACTTTTTCAAAAAGTTCTGGAATCAAAATGATATTTTATCTATTTTTAATAATCAAAATATTTATTTATGGATTGATTTGAAAATAAAATTAAAATTTACATACATTTTTGTTAAAAAAATGAAATATAGGATAGATTTGAAAAACACCCAAAAGGTCAGGACTTTTTTTGGTCATTAAACCAATTAAAAACAATAAACATTACAATATTATGGACTATATTATATTATAATACCATATTAATATATTTAAATAATAATTTTATTAATATAATTATTTATTATTTTAAATAATTTTTATTTTCAATAAAAAGTATAGTAAATAATTAATAAATTATTCTATAATTTAATATTTAAAAAACACATATTTTGCCTCTTGTACTTTTATTTTATTTTTTTTGCGTTTTGCTCATTGCACTTTTATTTTTACAAATTATTTCCCTACACTTTTTTTTTGAATTTTATCTCTTACACTTTTATTTCTACAAATTGTCCTCTTGCACTTTTATTTTTGTTAACATTTCTCTATGTACTTTTATTTTCACGTTTTGTTTTATTAATGAGGGGAAATGTTAACAAAAATAAAAGTGAAAAGAGACAATTTATAAAAACAAAAGTATAAAGGGCAAAACTTAACAAAAATAAATGTGTGAAAATAATTTATAAAAATAAAAGTGCAAATGGTAAAATACAAAAAAAATAAAAATATAAAGAGTAAAATATGCGTTTTTCTTTTAATATTTTACAATGATACGCAACACCATAAATATCACTCATGAGAAAAAAAAAAAAAAGAAAAGAAAAGAAAAGAAATACGTCTTTGGCCTATGGAAAGATGTGCTTTATGATTATGTTCGAGTAGTCAGTCTTCACAAACAAAAACTAAACGATATATCTATTTGTAGTCCCTCATGATTGCGACTATGCAATGGCACTGAGATAGTTTGCCTTTTTTTTTTTTTTTCTTTCTTTTTGAGACATAAAATTTATTAATAATATATAAAAAGTGAACAAAAAATAAAAAAATTTTATAAATAAAATAAAAATTTTTTTATATCTTAATATAAAGTCAAATACAATCTAATATGACTACCATTATTATCAAGACTGCATTTAGCTCATTGATTTTTTTTTTTAAAATAAAGAAAATCAAGAAAAAAATATAAAATTAAATAAAAAAAAACATAAAAAGTGAATATCCAAGTCAACAAATTTTGTATTTAATGTTAAAAAAAAATAGCCAAATGCTTATTTAACGGTTCAACTCACTCTGAGCGACGCCTCGCAGCTCATGGAAAAATAGGGTCCCAGCATTTTGCGACAACTTACAGAGCAAAATTATACCGCAACTATTTTGGTTCTCAACACAATTCTTTATCCCAGCCACAGAACCCAACCCCAAAAAAAAGGGAGGCGGCAAAGTAATAAAATTTAAGCACAATGGAGAATGGAGGAAGACATCGGACTTTCAAGTGCACCAGAAGACAACAGATTCGTTTTCATCAGACATAATTTAGAACCCAGATGATCCAACAAGTGAGGAATATGATGCATTTTCATCATTATTCACTGGCCTCTCACTATCCTTGTCTGATGCCACATCTTTACTCTGGAGCAGTTGTCCTAAATCCAAACCTGCAATCTCATAAAGTTTTTGCCTTTTATATTTCGCAGCCTCAACATAGCCATCCCAGCAAGTCTCGGATAGAATTTCAAGTGCTTTCTCCATCTTGTCCTCTGGCACAAGATTCCCATTTTGCAGTAGTACAAGGTAAACTTGTTCAGCAGAAGCTTTCCTAATCTAAGATGGTTAAAGAAAATATCAGGGATAGAATTAGAAAATCCACTTGAGAGTGTTCACAAGACAAAAGATTCATTAAAAAAAAAAAAAATCACATAAAAGATGTAGGTCTATTTTAGAGAATTAAACATGGAGTTCATAAAGCATCATCTGTCAAACATTATTGATGACCACATACCTTGGGATATCGATGGCAAAGAAATGAGAGAAGATGAGTGAAATCCCGAGAGTTTACAGGCTCCAATATTGAAGCAATATATCCAAGTATTGCCATGCCTGCATGTAACTTTGAGAAGTCCTTAGAGCCTTTCAATTCAACAGCAATAGAATCCAAAACACCAGCACAGAAAACCTGGAAATGAAAAATTGAGAGATATTACATGTATTCCATCCCAAGTGATGCACATGGAAATATAACATATCAATAGGAAATTTTCTTCATGCTTTGTGCACAGACACTGACTAAAATTAACTAGAACATATTCAAACAAACTCTCAGAAAAATAAACAAAGCAATAGATTGAAGTAACAACTAAAATTCACTACAGAACCTGAGTTCACTTCGTCACTATATCATTCTATCAGAGGATGTAACGAAAAACCAATCATAGCTAAAACAAAAATCTTGTATAGATGCTCAGTGTACTAGAAAATTCTAGTCTGCTTCTCATGAGAAGTGACTTAACTAAGCCAGTTACCGCTGGCAATAATAGCAGGACAGAAACATAAAGCAATGATGACAAGACAAAGCTACCGAAGGAAAACAATTAGCTAAGTAATAGCAGTGAGATCTTGGGATCGACTAAATGAAAAACAGCAAGATACTAACAGCAAAAAACAAATACCGAGACAACAGAAACAGGATAAAGTCAAACTGAACTCCATATTCAAGAGTATCTTTTAGCTGAAAAGAATCTCAATTGTCTGTAATACACAAAATTCCTGGTCAAGATAATCAGGCTTCATAAACAAAGTTACTATTTGAAAATGCCTAGGAGACCTAACAATTATTAATATTGGATAATGGATGTGTGGATGCATATGTGTCTGCAGAATCTTCAATTGAACAGCATAAGGTAATTATTTTATTCTTGGCTAGTTACCAATGTTGCTGGTTTACCTTCACATCTTATTAAAGTAGGGGAAATCAATACTGCTTTAACAAGAAGGTTTCCTTACCTTCAAAGTGGGTATAATGACTCTATCACATTTCTTATATCGTTGGAGCACCCAAAGGATGTCACCAGATAGCATATTCTCTCTTGACCTTTTCTCATCAGGATCTTCAGTTTTCACTGCTTGAAGATGGTCCAACAATGCAGAGAGGGAAGCCTTTCTTAAAGAATATTGTAATCCACCAATTGAAATAACTAAGCCAAACAGCACAGCTCTGCTATAGCAACCAACCTGAAGTAATTTTATAAAACGTGGATATGAAAAGGTGGGCACCTGCAAGCAAGTCAATAACAACCTCTTCAGTCCTCAATTATAGGGTAAACCAGAGAAGAAATGAGCCTAATGTACATGCACCCCATTTTAAATCTGCGTGATTAGGTACAAATTCTTCAAGCTTTTGCCTATGCGGTATAAATGGGACAAATATTGTCTTGTTATACAAAATCCTCTGGAGGACCTTTGCGGCAGCTTCTCTTAATTTGTCCATCTTCTGTACAACTTGCTTAAAAATTTCCTTCAATCACATGAGCAGCAAGATTTGCATAAAAAAATGAAAGACTTTGGTCATTCTCCGCCCCTTCAGGAATCTCCAACACAGACTCGACTACATTGGATATTCTAGTGGAATCCATGAGACAGAGGATATATGTACATGTCTCAAGGCCTTCCATAGCAGCCTCACGAACGCAAGAACCAACATCACCTCTGTTATCAGTGGAATAATCATCAAGAGCTTTAAGTAAACTGGGCATCACTTCATCTTTAATCAGATGACCCAAAGACATGTGGTCCTCTCCAGAAGAAACATCAGAACATTCTCTTGCCCAAGTTAATGTCTTGCACACTGCAGCAAGTCCTCAGACTGCATTTACTTGTGCTTCTGCATCTCTGTCCTCAGGGTTCTCCTGCAAAGAAAATACCAGCTGTGAAAGTTAGTTATCCTATTAGTTTAGTGGGAATTTTTAATAAGGGTAGCA
Source organism: Omphalea diandra (assembly GCA_949677035.1). NCBI lineage: Eukaryota > Viridiplantae > Streptophyta > Magnoliopsida > Malpighiales > Euphorbiaceae > Omphalea > Omphalea diandra. The sequence goes on along the minus strand of CATIWR010118550.1, from coordinate 5,357 downwards.
TCTTTTATGAAGTTCACCTCAATTGCCCAGGCGCTACAAAGCTTCAAAAGACCATCTTTCCCCAGCTCAGCTAAACAATCATATGGTAAAACACCTAGTGCCAATGCAGATCCTCTTCTTACAGCAACATTTTGATCAGTCAGCTGTCCCAGGTACTTTGATGTTATACTAACTGCACTTCCACTTTTTGTGCCGACAAGGTATGCTTGAACAAAGTGTTTGAGAGCTTTAACATTAGCCACCTGTACATTTGCACAAATTTTATTCACAATACATATCAGTCCAAAAAATAAATTTATCATAGCAAACAAAATTTGAAAATACAAGACAAACACCTGTATTTGAGAATTAGGATGCCTCAAATTGTCATTAGGAGTATCAACCAAACTCTGTTTTACTTTTTCAGTTAATGTCAAATGACACAAGGAGATGCATTCAATGAACCGGGAAACAGCAGAACGCATTATCTATCCACCCTTCCCAAGATAAAGACAAGCCTTTTCAATGGCAGGAACTATACCAGCTATTCCTTTCTGTTTATCTAAAAAAGGGAAATTGTACATATTTATGACTTGGTTAAAATGCATATAAGCCATTGTTTGAAGATTCACACAATTACTGTCAGTTAACTGTCTGCAATAGCATCCACAAGAATTCTATAAGATGTATAAACAACCATATATTGAAACTAGCCATGTACTCCTTTTCTCTTTGGTTCTGAATAACAGTTACAGAGCTATGATAAGACATTTGAACTTAATAAAATGAAGATGAGAGACATCTGTGATTTATCTAATCATATTAATCAAATGAAGTACAAGATAGTTGTTCTGGCATTTCTTTTTCCACCACGTCTGTAATTTTTTTTTTCTTATTCATGATTGCAAACACTGAATAAATTATTGAAAGAAAATATATACCAATAATATAAAATGCTCACAAGAAAAAGAAGTATAAATAAAAAAGAGAAGTGCAATGATTTGGAAGACTTTATGTGAAAAGAACCACATTAAAACAACCTAAATGGCGTTGTGAATGACAGATCATTGGAACATGTAATATTCAGTTGCATCTCTAATCAAGTAACAAATTGTTAGAAGAAGAAAATAGGCACCAACCAGTAGTCAGAGTATAATCACATTGATGTAAAGCCAAAACAACTTCCCCAACAGCCATGGTTGCACCATGACGCATGCGTAGATCAGATGATAGAGAAGAAGGAATCAATTTCTCCAAAACAAAGCTTGCAAAATATTCAGGATCATATTTGACAAGAGCAGAAAAGTCCTCTATTACAAGTTCTCTCAAGCCTTTATCCTAGAGAAACCAATCATCTTAAAACCACCACAAAAACAAAAATAATTATAATCAAAATAAAAACATGTTAAACCAAAGAAAACAATTAGTGTCAAGTGCTATTTTATGCATGAATTCTTGATTGCACCACTCCTGGTAAATCAGGAGCGGCAAACCCCCAAACGCTCCCTCCCCACCGTACACACTCAGAAGGGGGGGGGAGGGGGGCGCCAAGTTGTTACTGAAAAGTAAACTCCTTATCGTAACATAAAAATGGTTGCAGATGACCTAAAGTCTACACATTAAAAGGTTGTCCACATTTCCAATTCCTGTCTTAAAAAGAATGCTATCAAGGAAACAGGAGAAAAGAAACAAAAGCAACCATAATAACATACAATTAACAACATTTTCAAAGACATCAATGTTAAATAAGGTATAAAAGGAGGACTTTTTTTTTTCGCATACCCAGTGGCCAATCTTGTTACGCAACAGTTCCTCTGCAAATGGATATAGGTATCCTTCATACTGAACAATAGCTACTGCAACATGGAGGTAACAGTTCACTCGTTACGAAAGGGAAAAATAGTCTGCAGTATTCACTATGTCAATGCCATGTGGGTAGTTCCCTTGTCTTCCAACATTCTCCTGAAAAGCAGCAGCTGCTGCTCTTCTGCAATTGACGCAAGCATGTTAAGTCATAAGCTTTTATGTGGTACAAAAGAATGACAGGATGATGGTTTGAACAGAGAAAAGAATGAAAGCAAGCAATTATCTTATGAGAGAAGAGATATCACCTCACGATCATAGCAAGCCACAGTTAACAGGTGTGGATTAAGCTGTTCCAATACTTTTCTCATATCAGTGTGATAATATGCACGACCAAATGCCCAACACACATGTGCAGCAGCATCGCTTACATGAGACCCAACACTATGTGGACCTATTCGGATGTCATAATGCAGTGCCTGTTAAAGAACATTGATTCTTGATAAATGACAATACTATGTCAATTCACATAGCTATCAGTATCACCTCAATATGCATGTGCTTGACATTTGAAGCATAGTTGAAAAAAATCTAGTGATAATTAAAGCAATCAAGTATTAATAAATATGCAGATATAAGAGGTTTTGAGGGGAGGCACATTAGAGGCCACATACAACCACAAGCATTTACTAACATGTTCAAGTAACAGAGACAGAATCAGAACATGAATCATCTGCACTGGACACTGACACTATGTACGTCAATATCTAAGGTAAAGGGAATAGAATGAAGAATACAAGAGAAAAGAAATGAAGTGAACTTAGATATCATTGAAAAAAAAATATCCTAATTACATTTATAAGTGGTTATATATGAAAATCCAAAAATTTAAAACTTTTATCATCCTATCGCCCTCCATTTCTTCCAATTTGGAGAAAATGCTAAGTGCAATAATCCCCCCTACTACCTTACTTAAGCACACAAACAAAGTGAACATAGATTAATTTCTTTCAATCCTCTCAATTTCCCCAACTTCCCCTCAACCAGACACTCTGCAATTGAAGTTCATGATACCTTTCAATTAATATGTAATACGTGGGATTCACAATTAACAAATGAATTAAAGGATGCCGAAGAATATCCATAAAAATGAAGCCATGCCAGGATACAACTTTGACAAGGTCAAGAAAATCGTCAAACAACAAAGAGGCTTAAGCCTAAAAGAAAGTAAAGTTTTCAATCAATGTGCTACCATACAACCTTCACAGTAAAAGGTACAACTTTCGGAAGACTGACAGGCCCTCTACGTGCTAGTTCAGCCAATGCTAAGCAAGCTCCATGCCATGAACCATCACCCTGGAAAATGATAATGTTCAGTATGGCTAAAAACAACCACAATTGGTATAGCAAATTTTATTTAGAACAGATTATATATATATAGAGAGTGAGCAACAGCACAAGCACACTTCTCCTGGTGAAAACAGCTCCAAAACAGATAACAAGACTTCTTCTGAGAGGGCACATGTCAAACGGGAAGTTATGCGGCCTATACCTTTTGCAGCAGACCAACGTACAACTGTATCCTACATCACCAACAAAGTCAACAAGAAATAAGCCATGGAATCAGCAACATTAAAAGAAAACAGATTCACATCCTTCAGTTGCTCTTCTATGTAGGGTTAATTTTAAAACAAGAACAAATAATAAGGTTTAGATCATAAATTTTTAGCAGAGTGACTAGCCTCTTATTCATGTTTTAGAAGGTAAGACTGAAACTGAATGCCCTACGCAGCAATAGAGCATCATGGCTAAGATGTGAGGCTTCCTTGTCACAAGAGAGCAAATATTGACCAGAATTCTTATTGCAACCAAATTCAAGACAGAAGTATAGGGATTGTCAGAATATCTATCCAAGGTTTGCACCTTATAAACTACATAGTTTAACAAGATAAAATAAACATCATAGCAGGATCTCAACCTTTAAGTCCAAACATACCGTGTCCCTTAATCCTGAAAGTAAAATCTCAATGATCTCTTCTACAATTTCTGGAACATCCATATCTTCATCTTCCACATCGTTGGCAGTTTCTTGTGGGTTGATGGAGTTGACGTTCACCTCATGACTCCGTTGATCAGCACTTTTTGATGCTCTCACAGAAACATTGTCTCCAAGTGAACTGGTTCTGCCCTATGATAAGACAAGGATGATATAGGAGTAGTGTTTTACGTGATGGCTTTGACAAATCAATCAATAGATATATATGCAACAAGATGAGATAAAATATAATTAAGCAGCACAGCAGCTACAAAAGCACAGAAAAGAGAGCTGAGACAATTTCTACTGCCACTGAGAGAGAACATCAAGAGAGGATTCTTCAACATTATCTCCATCTTTTCTCCCTCAAACTAGCGACTAACACAAAGGAAAAGATGAAAGATAGAAACGTAAAGTGAGAGTCCAAAAACCAAACAGTGGACTTATGAATAACTCTCAGTATTTTGCATGGAAACAAACCCTTGAGTTTGTCCTTAACATACCACTAATTCACACTTTACAAGTGCAAAGTATCCTGTCGAGTTAATGCAAGAAAATACAATACAAGAAACAAAGCAAACTGCTGGGCTCTTCATATGACCTCTCTATAAGCATCATCAAGTAGAAAAAAACTAGTCATGGACAACCAAATTCAATTTTCTGACCTCACATCTTACTTAGGGCATCGAAATCATCGGTAGCCATGGAATAGGTTATATTGATGTTCAAAGAGTGATATACACTAAGGTTGTAGCACAAAAGCCAAAATGAAGATTCTAAGTTGTTCATATAAAAACACAATTTGTTTTTCTCAGTAAAAAAATTATAAACTTTCATGTTTAGAAAATTATTTAAAAAAAAAAACAGATGGCTAGATATTCTTCCACATGACATTTTATCTCCCTGAATCATGCACAGTCAAAATGAATGAAGTTTAAAGCAAGAAGATGAAAAGAAATTGACCGATGCTAACCAGATAAAACGAGGCTGGGGTCCGATAGGGGAGGCAAGTCAATCCTATCCGCTGAGTTAACTTCACCAAATACTTCCGAAGTAAAGGACTACAAGCGGCTGTCCAGACTTGACCAATGCTGATGCATCATTCCAAGCAATAGGAACAACATCCATCAACACTTTACGACCGCCCACCTGACTACAAAAATAGTAGGTAAGAAATCAAGTACAAAAAAAAAAAACAAGCTACTCCCCAATTCACTAGATAAAAAATAATATTTATTCACAAAGATACAACATGTTAGTGAACTTGACATTTTCTGATGGAGAAATAAAAAATTAAAGACAAAAAACAATGGCACTATCCACTTTTAAAAACCCATCATTGATGTTTGTGCTGTTGCAATAATAACTGAAAAACTTTATCCTCAAACCTCGAAAATGGCAGCCAGTGCTTCTGCAACACCTAGCAACTGAAACTGAGACATAACATCATCTGTGCCACTGGATTATGCTTCAAGCGTCCATTCAATGAACCTGAAAAAAGAAATAATAGAAAGAAGTGAGTGAGAGTAGCAGAACATAG
>CATIWR010118544.1:0-63091 GCA_949677035.1 Omphalea diandra | reverse complement strand
GAATGTTATTGCCACACAGGTTATAGATATCATTGCCACACAACTATCGAATGTTATTGCAACACAGACTGTTATATTTTATTGCCACACAAACTATAGATATAATTGCCACACAAGCTATCAAATGTTATTGCCACACAGGCTGTTATATTTTATTGCCACACAGGCTATCAAATGTTATTGCCACACATGCTGTTATATTTTATTGCCACACAAGCTGTAGATATCATTGCCACACAGGCTATCGAATGTTATTGCCATACAGGCTATTATATTTTATTGCCACACAGGCTATATATATCATTGCCACACAGACTATCGAATGTTATTGCCACATAGGTTGTTATATATCATTACCATACGGACTATGCATAGTGTTACTTGCCAACAACATCAAGTATTATCCTTTCAACAAATCAACTATAAATCCACCAAAATTTTAGCAATATAATGCCTAATAACAACACTCATAAGTTTGGCAGCTCATATCACCACATACTCTCATTCCCAATTCATAATTTATCAATATTTTATGAAAATAAATAAATTAAGAGTATAACAATCTTTTCATCAATGCATTCCTCAATATCATCACATTAAACAACATTTCATTCCATTGAGTATATGTTCATGGCACTTAACCAATCACACGTATAATACCATTAGCTATTTACTTACCTCCTCCTTCAAGCTTATTAAGCCGTGGACGGTCCCAGCTTATTCCCACTATTATCTTCAATGCCTCGAGGACCTATTTCAATACACCAAATCAATCTATGATGATCAAATAAGATTTTCATCTTGTTATGCAACTGTGGCATGATTCATGCAAGTGGACCTAGTGTTTATGCATATTTTCCTTACATGGTAGCCTGGGCTTGCTATACTCTCACAATAATAACTCTAGATATACTCATCCAAATTACTTGATTCTTTTTTTTTTCAAACAAACTAGACACATAATGATATAACATATTCAAATTTCAAGCTAATATCAAACACACAGAAAATGTGGTGAATTTTTGAATTTTGCCATGTTTTAATGTCATCTCTGTCTGAGTAGGTCTCACATTCTTGGGTGTATCTCAAATTGTACAAGTCCAGTTGCAATAATAACCCACCATCAGTTAGCAAACATATAAAGGAACATTTTTCATGTTTTACTCATTGTCTAACTCAGTTTATAAAGTCACCAAAACAAAGGACCAAGTCTCAGGGTAAGTAGGTTTGTAACATGTTGACAAATAGTCATGATGAAGGGACAATATATCAACAACCATGCTGGATTTTGCAAACATATTTCATACAAATGTAGATCAGACATAAATATACAACTTTCAAGTTTGGATCATCATCAAATTCTAAATCTATGGCCATCAAATTCTTGGAAACATAATTAAAAGAAAGGTAAGGTTTCATCTGGATATAAGGTCAGTCCAAATCAATGAGCCATATCTCTTTCCACACAGTAAATCAGTCAAAACGGATTTACAGGTATTTAGAGGGGATATAAATATACAAATTTCATGTTTTGCACTTTATCAAAATCAGAACATAAATCCATCAAAATATAAGAAAATAGAAAGACTAAGGTCATTTCGGTTGGTTATGATCCAGCCCTAATTAAGGAGCCATATCTCCTCACACACATAATATCAAGCAAAACTGCTTCATATGCATTTATATGAGACATCAAGCTACAACTTTAATATTTGACACTTTCCCTAATTCCTCTTCTAGGGTTATGAAATCATGGCTACAAAATTTTGTTCTAACAACAAAATCAACACAATCAGCTCTTGTTCTCTTGAATTTCAACTTCCATCCAAGAGTTCTATCTCCAATACTCCATAATTCTCACTACCCATGCATGATTAACATTTCATGAGGGGTTAATTTAATGTTAAAAGAAGATAAATTAACTTACCTAATGCCCTAGAATTAGAAAACCTTAGGATTCTTTCCTAAACAACTCACTCTTCTTCCTCTCCTTCTTCTTCTTCTTCTTCTTCTTCTTCTTCTTCTTCTTCTTCTTCTTCTTCTTCTTCTTCTTCTTCTTCTTCTTCTTCTTCTTCCTTTCTTTCTTTCTTCCTTAGCTCTCTCTTTCTTCTGCTGTACATCACATCTAACCCCTCAATTCTGATCCTAAAGGGTTAAAAATTACACTTGTAAGCCTATTACAATAAGATAAAATCATGGTGTTTCATTTCTATTGGTTGGAAGTTCACTTTTCCTCTTTTAATCCCTCTTCTTCACTCCTTAAGCACCTTCATCCATCTCCTAATCCCTAGATGCTCCTTATACTTTTAATTAAGCTCTAAAATACCATTATTTATGATACTATAACTTGCACACAATATAAGATAATTTGCCATGCAACCATACAAACATTATATATTTGTTCAAGTGTCCCAAATGTAATGGTGCAAGTGTCATCATCGTGTTTCTCCAATTCACATGTCTAAACAATTTTTTATCCAATGCATATATTCAAATATAACGTAATTAAAATGCATATGATTTAGGTTAAGGATGTTACACGTCTGTATGAAATCAACAATGGTTGATGCCTTAGCAACGGGCGTGGAGTTTCTTCAATGGGTGTTAATTGCTTATAGCTGTAATATTAAGTGACAAATTCATTTCTAGTGCCTAGTTCCTTACCTAAAAAAAAGAATCGCTTTCAACAAAAATGAGATAGAGAACTATTTTATTAAGTGTGTAATCCATTATGATAGCTATTCTCAAACAAAAAGGCTATTACATTATGAACAAAGAGTGATCTAGCATCCAAAAGACATTCATTGATCAAGCTAGAGAATAAACTAAAAGAGTTATCTTCAAAACATAATTTGGAAGACCAACTTCTCAAGAACTTTTTTTTTCCACTCACATCAAACATACCTTATGAATGTACTTTGAGCATCCATTGTTGCTTGAGTGAGAGTTTTTCTTTCTCCTAAAAGTGTTATAAACTCTTGCTATGTAACTCAGCGTTGAGAAACCCTTTGAAAGTATCTCTTATCAAAGGTTTGAGGTAGTACTTGGAAACTACTTTGGATTAAGGTTTAAGTAGTACTTATGAACTACTTGTAAGAGGTTGATAGTGCTTAATAATCTATTACTTTAAAGGCTTGGTAAGTGCTCAAAAACTTACTTGTGTAAAGGATGTTGATAGCATCCAAAGCTATCAAAATAATGAAGGCTTTAGTGGAAATATTAGAGGAGAGGACTTATACAAGTTTTGTCTAACCTTTGTAAATATTTTGTGTTAATTCTTCATCTATTTCCACATTTATTTTAAATTTGTAAAGTTTGCCATTGCTTTATTCAACCCCTTCACTTCTAGGGCACCCTAGGGCACCAAGTGACAACAATTGGTATAGAGCAGGTCTCTTGATCAAAGCTTAAATGCATAGAGCAACACTATCACTGTATGAAATGTTTGTAAACTAATTTGGTGAAACTATCACTAAGATGTACAACATATTCATAGACATTATGGACACTCTCAAGACCTTAGGAAAGTCATATACAAATGAGGACATGGTAGCATAAATTTCGAAAACACTTCTCAAAGATAGATGGGAAGCTAAGAAAATAGCTATAGAGGAATATAACAAATTGAAAGTCCTATCACTTGATGAGCTCATGGGAAAGTTATTAGCTCATGAGATCACTATTGAGAAGCCTATAGGAAACATAAAGATGAGAAAGAAAGACTTAGTATTGAAAGCCAAAAAGGTATGTTCTGAGACTTCTTCTACTTCTTATTTACTAACATCTTCCTCTTCTAGTGATGATGAAGATAGTAGTGAAGATGCGCAGCTTGCCTTCATCACCAACTAAGTAAAGAAATTCCTTTCAAACAAAAATGATAAAAAGCAAGGAACTACTGGAAGAGAGGCATCAAAAGTCAACTCATCTGCTATGGATGCAATAAGAAAGGGCATATAAAATTAGATTGTCCTAAGATCAAGATAAGCAAGCCCCCTTTCAGAAAATGCACCTTTAGAAAAGGAAAGGAAGTGTACAAAGCCATTTAGGATGACACTAGTGATTCTAAACCTTATGAAGAAGAAACAAGAAAGGAACTTGCTAACCTTTGTTTTGTGGCAACTAAGGAGCAATCAAATGAATCCTCAAGTGAACACATATTCAATAATGATAATGATAGTGATGGTGACAAAGAGGTAAATCCTTTTGTCTCCTACTCTAGAGATAGGTTGTACTTTATAATTACCAAACTCACTATGAGCATTGAGACTCTCAAGTCCAATACCTCTTCTCTTCAAAAAGAGAACAAATCCTTGAAAGAATGTGCTAAAAGTTAAGAAACTCTAGCTAAGAAGGTAGAGTCTCTCACATATTAAAACCTTAAGCTAAAGGAAATCTCAAGAAGTTCACTAAAGCAAATAAGAAGTTAGAATTTATCCTTGAGGCTCAAAGCAGTCCATCTATCAAATATGGATTAGGTTATAATGCCACTACTTTAATGGCTCCCTCCACTTCTCAAACAATTTTTATTAAGGCTAAAGAGAAAAATTTTTCTAGCTCTATTATGAAACAAATGGTTTCCAAAAGGAAAAATTCCATGAATAATAGCTCAAGAGGAAAGTCCTAACACAATCACAAACAATTGAAAAATGCACCCCTTAGAGCAAATTATGCTTACATGCATCACTATTATAAGCCTAAGAGGCAAATTGTAAAAAGACGCAAAAATTGCCATAATTATGAGTATAAACACACACAATACAAGAGAGATCACATAAAAAATACTCCTAGACACAACGCTCAAATAAGCTATAAGTTTAAGAGGCACTATATGCATGTACCACTTAGAAGTAGGATACCAGCTCACTTTAATGGTTATTATTTCTATTGCTGCATATATGACCATATTGCCTATCATTGCTAAGCTAGAAGGCATGATGAGCAGTTGGTAACAGCTAACGCCCTAGGACCTAAAAAGTTTAGGTACCTAAGATATAACCTTTTTTATTTTGCAGATGTGCTTGAAATCTTAAGTTGGAAAACAAGATTGGTTCCTTGATAATGGATGTTCAAAGCACATGATAGGAGAAATAATTTTCTTCTCTCATTTGGAAAAGATTGAAGGTCTTAGAAATGTGTCTTTTAGAGACAATGGCAAAGCCAAAATTGTCAGCATAGGTAAAGTTGGTAAGGATGATGACTCACTTATCCTTGATAAAGTACTGCTTGTTAATGGACTCAAGCAGAACTTGCTAAGTGTAAGTCAGCTGTGTGACAAAAGCCTTAGAGTTGTGTTTGAGCCACATACATGTTATGTATCAAGGATGAATGATAATAAAATTCTGTTCATTGGTAGAAGAGTTCATAATATTTATGTGATTGATTTAAATTCTCTTGCTAATTATAATGCTAAGTTTTAGTTTTAATAGTTGATGAAGGTAAGACCTGGCATATAACGCTAGGACATGCTAGCATGAAACTTTTTAATAAGTTAAAGAGAAGAGACTTGGTTGAAGGTCTATCTAAAATCAAGTTCATAAAAGAAGGTGTTTGTGAAGTATGTGAAAGAGGTAAACAAATTAAGTCTTCATTCAAAGCCAAAAACAAGGTAAGTTCTTCTAGACTATTGCAACTGGTTCACATGGATCTTTTTGGTCCCACTAAGGTAGCTAGTTTAGGAGGTATATATTATGCATTTGTCATTATAGATGATTTTTCTAGATATACTTCGGTGTTGTTCCTTTCACATATGGATTCTTATTTTAATATTTTTAAAACCTTTGCCTAGAGAATTCAAAACCAAAAAGGATTTAAAAATCTCTTCTATTAGGAGTGACCATGTAGGTGAGTTTGAGAATGCTAAGTTTCATACCTTTTGTGATGAGTATGGTATCTCACACAATTCCTTAACTCCTAAAACTTTACAACAAAATGGTATGGTAGAAAGAAAAATAGAACTCTTTAAGAAATGGTTAGAATCATATTAAATGAGACCCTATTAAAGAAAACAATATTTTTATGCTGAAGCTATAAATACTTATTGCTATGACTTAATTAGAGTATTAATGAGACCCTGTTAAAGAAAACTCCCTATAAGTTGTGGAAAAATAAAAAGCCCAAGATTGCATATTTCAGAATTTTTAGTTGTAAGTGTTTTGTTCTAAATACCGAAGACAAACTTGGAAAGTTTAACTCCAAATCCGATGAAGGAATTTTCCTTAGATACATTGCTAAGTGCAATGGTTATAAAGTCTTTAACAAGAGAACTCTTATTGTAGAGGAGTCTATGCGTGTTGTATTTGATGAATATGTCCCCACTTATTCAAGAAAAGAAGAAGATGTTGATGATCTTGTAGGTCCCTTGAGTGAGCTAATCATTAGACAAGAAGGAAGGAATATGGATAAGCTATAAGACATAAGAAATGAAAGAAATGAAGATCTATCTCTTCCAACTCCTGGTGAAAAGCAAACTCAGTTGGAAAAGGACCATATTTTCATGAAAGATCACCCAAAAGTTCTTATCATTAGTGATCCATCAAGTCGGGTAACAATTAAATCATCTTTTAGAAATGCATATACTAATCTTGCTTTTGTAGCCCATATTGAGCATAAGACCATAGATGAGGCTATTCAAGTTGAACATTGGGTTTTTGCTATGGAAGTACCTAATTAATTTGAAAGAAACAAAGTATGGATCCTAGTTTCTAGACCTCATAAATATTCTGTTATTGGAACTAAATGGGCCTATAAAAATAAACTTGATGAACATGGAGTCATTATTAGGAATAAGCCTTGGTTAATAGCCAACAATTATAACTAAGAAGAAGAGATTGACTTTGATGAGAAATTTACACCTGTAGCTAGGCTTAAAGCCATTAGAATTCCTTTTGCATTTGCATCTCACATGGACTTCATGTTGTACTAAATAGATATCAAAAGTGCTTTCCTCAATGTTTACATTGAAGAGGAAGTCTTTGTTGAACAACCTCATGGATTGGAAAGCCATTGCTTTCCTAATCATATACCAAAGCCTTATGTGGCTTGAAGCAAGTTCCAAGAGCTTGGTATGAAAGATTGAGCAATTTTCTTATAGAGAAAGGTTTTACCGAAGGATTGGTAGATACAACTCTCTTTTCTAAGAAAAAGAATGGAGGCATATTATTAGTGCAAATATATATAGATGATATCATATTTAGTGTCACTAATGTTTGCTTGTGTAAGGATTTCTCAAAAGTAATGAAGAGTAAGTTTGAGATGAGTATGATGGGAGAACTTAAAATTTTCCTTAGATTACAAATCGAATAAGGAAAGATAAGAATCTTCATCAACTAAGCCAAATATACAAAACAACTAATCAAAAGATTTGGCATAGATAATGGTAAACCTTGAAAAACACCTATGAGAACCTACATTAAGCTAGACATGGATGAACATGGTAATAATGTGGATAAAACATTGTAAGAGGTATGATTAGTAGTCTACTATGTCTCACAACCTCTAGACCTGATATTATGTTTAGAGATTGCTTATGCACTAGATATTAATCTAATCCCATGGAATCTCATTTACATGTTGTAAAACATATTCTAAAATATCTTATTGGTACTCCTAACTTAGGACTTTGGTATCATAAGAGCTTTTCATTTCAATTAAATGCATTTTCCACTGATTTTGTTGGGTGTACCTTAGATAGAAAGAGCACTTTAGGTGCTTATCAATTACTTAGTCAATGCTCAGTGTCTTGGAGTAGCAAAAAGTAAAATTCAGTTGCTTTGTCAACAACAGAAGTTGAATATATAGTACCTGGCCTATGTTATGCCCAAATTTTATGGATGAAACAACAACTTCTTGATTACAAAGTTATTATAAAGTAAGTTGCTATCAAGTGTGGTAACACTAATGCCATTAACTTGTACAAAAGTCCCATTCAACATTCTATAAATAAGCATATAGACATAAGACATTATTTCATCAAAGATCATGTAAATAATGGCGACATTCTATTGGAATTTGTTGATAGTAACCATCAATTGGCAGATATTTTTACTAAAACTCTTTGTGATAAAAGGATGCAATTCATCAAAAGGGAACTTGGAATGATAGATGGCAACAACTTATAGTAGCTTCAATTAGGTTCATATCTTTCTCAATTTTCCTTTTGAACTTTGTTGCATCTGTTGCTATTTGATCACTATTAAAGCTTTTAGATCATTGACTAAAAATTTTAAATGTGAATGTTTATGATTAACTTGTCCAAATTTTAATTGAATTCATGATCATTTCATTGAATTTGATTGAAAATATTCATCAGTTAAGTTTTAAAGTTACTTTTTTTCATTAAAAAAGTGGTTTTAACTAAGCTTTTGATTGAGGAACATGTCTAACGATCATTTCGTTATGTGCAATGACTGTTAAATTACATGTGAAGTCTTTCATATGGTTCTATTAGTCTCCATGATCATTGTGAATCACCAACGATCATTGACATCTTTTTTAATGGCCATTGTGAATGTGCCACCTTCATTAGATGATTTTTTTTGAAAAACCAAGTTAACAATCATGTCCAATGAGCATTGTCCTTATTGACACAACAATTGCCACCTCCAATGGTCATATTTTTTAAATAAGGGGAAGCATTAAACAACTATTTAAACCCTTAAATCCTAAAATTTTTTTTATCAGCTCTTGCATTACATCTTCTTCATATCTTTTAAATCTCTACTGCATAATTTTTATTATCATGGCACCTAAAACTGAATCCACCAAAAGATTCAAACAAGCCATAAAGAAAAACCCTTAACCATCCTCTTCTATACCTAGCTTCAAGATTGAGGAAAATGTAACCTCTATATTGGTTCAAAAGAAAAAAAGAGTTGCAAAATCATTAATAACTCAACCTCAACTAAAGAAAGCCAAATTATCCCATGATTCCAAATGAAAAGGGAAAGCATTACAACAATTGGAAATAAAGTAAGTACCCAAGTCACTCTCAAAAGATGCTAATGCTAGCTTGGTAAATCTTTTTTTTCTCTCAAGAGCGATAGAGAAAAAGATATGAGAGCGATAGAGAAATAGATATGGCTCATAAATTAGTAAAAAGCCAACTATGTGGTGGAAAGTTTATGAAGTCGAATGACTTATCGAGATACCACTTAGCTGAACAAGTGAAAGAATTAATGATTGGAATAGGCTGAGAATTCATTTGCCACATCAAAAAATCTTCTTATTTGGAGTTAATGGTTGAGTTCCTCAAAACTCTTGAAGTTTTTAAGAAAGATTGTGATGTGTATGTTAAGCCAAACATAATCAAATTTAGATTATTTTGGGAAGAAGTACAAGGTTCGACAAAATGATTTAGCTAAATGCCTTGATACAACAAATAACAGTTTTACTGAACCTCCTCCATCCTTCAAGATTAACATTAATCAATTTTGGAAGTCAATCACAAATGGGACTACCAATAACAATAACATAGCCACCAAGATTACAAGCCATGCCTTAAGGATTACGCATCGATTCATAACATGGAACATTAATGGCAGAGGTCAATCTAATGGCAATTGTATCTTGATAGACCTCTTCTACTTGTGGTGCTTGAAGAATAATAAAAAAGTAAACACACCATGGCTACTGCTTCAAAGGATAGATAGCCAAGTGCATAAGTCAAATACCTTTGCAATGGGTCATTACATCACAAAGAAGGCCAAATTTGTGAAAGCCATGAGGATAAGTTTGAAAATTTTGACTTAGTGTTGGAAAAGTTGCTTATAAATGAACCAATAGTTCAGAAAATGCATCTAAACATGGGTATTTTATAAAGGTTGGATAATGGCTTGATCAAATTGGTACTTGAGGAAGGAGCTATCCCTAAAAAAGAAGAAGGAAATGAAAACATTTAGGGCATTGTTAAGGCAGGAGTTGCAACTGTAAGTGGTATTAGACCAAGTGAACCTGCTCCATCCTTCTCTTTTTTGAGTACATAGTTCTTGAATAGCTTGAACAACTCACTACTACTTTTAGAATAGTTAAAGCTTCCTTTACTACCCTCTATCAAAATGTGAACACACTAAAATCTCAACTGAAAGATGTAACCCAAACACTTGATTGGGTTGTTAAAAGGTTAAAAATGTAAGCAGAGAGTCCAATTGATCAAGAGTAACCAATTGTATAGTATGCAAAGGGCTAAAAACCCAAGGACCCTCCTTCCAAGGAATCAGAGGCAATAGTAGACGTTAAGGAGTATGCAACACCTATAAAACTCAAAGACCAAACCCTTACCTCTTTTTTGAAAACCACTCCTCCTCATGATCCATCTGCATAGTCTTCTATGCATCTTACAGTCTTTTTGTAAATTGTAGCTGATGATGGACTACATCTTATGTATCTTTTGAAATGAACTAGTTTTTCTTCCTTTTCTATGTGTTCTTACATGTTGTATATGTTCTTTTACTAATGAATAGCTATGAAGTACTTGTGTTCATGATCTTGTTATTTATCTTTTTTTTTTGATAATGCCAAAAGGGGAGAGAATTTTGTAAGATAATAAGCACGAGGGGGAAAAGAGAGAATATGATCAATATGATAAAGGAAAAACACTTTGAGGGGGTGAGAAATAAAAAGGAAACATAATAATTCAATAAGTAACCTTAATAAGTTAGGGGGGAAGTTGAGAATTAATAATTTGATATGTTATACTATCAACTTTCTTATCCTTAGCCTTTGAAAAATTATCTGTCATCATAAAAAAAGGGGAGAATGATGATTAAAACTTGCAGGTACATCAATTCCTTGAATAGTAATGATTAGAAAAGAATTTGGCTTTAACACATTTGAGTTGGAGGTTGAAAAACTCTAGGTATTAAAGAGGGTAATAGAAAGCTAACTCATCTGAACAAACCAATGAGCGTCATGATTTTACAATAAGAATTAAACTAGACCTCACAATTGGTGTTGCACTTTCATAACAGGCATTGGAGAAGTGCTTTAGTTTGAGTAATGCGCTTTAAACCTTGCAACAGGTGTTAGCCTTTTACAACAAGAGTTGGAAAAGTGCTATAGGTTGAGCTACACCTTCTAGGCCTTCTAAAGGGGTACACTTAAATACTCAATAGTGGTTGAGATGTTTCCAACGGGCATTGCCAGAACTCCAACAGGCATTAGATCACTTTTACAGTTTTTGAAAAACAAAACACAAAGACCATATTTTTCTAGAAATCAACAACAGACATTGATCATACTCCAATGAGAATTGAGGTTAGAATCAATGACCATTGAAGAAAAAGTGTTTGGAATGGTTAAAAAAAGGATTCAATGGGTATTTCGATAGGACCAACGACCATGAAAGTTAAATATTGACTACTAACCACCCATTTGCATGAAATCAACAATGGTTGATGCCTTTGCAATAGGTGTGGTGTTTCTTCAATGAGTGTTAATTGCTTACAGCTGTAATGTGAAGTGATAGCTTCTTTTCTAATGACTAGTTCCTTATTCAGCCTATAAAAAGGAATTGCTCTTAATAGAAATGAGATAGATAACTGTTGTATTAAGTGAGTAATCCTTTGTGAAAGCTATTTTCAATCAAAAAGGCTATTACATTGTGAACAAAATGTAATCTGAGATCCAAAAGACATTCATTGATCAAGCTTGAGAGTAAATTAAAAGAGTTATCTTTAAAACAAAATTTGAAGGACAAACTTCTCAAGAACTTTCTTTATTTTTTTTCACTCCATTAAGCATACATTATGAATGTACTTTAAGCATTCATTCTTACTTGAGTGAGAGGTGTTCTTTTTCCTAAAAGTGTTATAAACTCTTGTTATGTAACTCAATATTGAGAAACCCTTTGAAAGTATCTCTTATGAAAGGTTTAAGGTAGTATCTGAAAACTACTTTGAGTTAAGGTTTAAGTAATACTTGTGAACTACTTGTAAGAGGTTGATAGTGCGTAAGAATTTATCACTTATAAAGGCTTTGTAATTGACCAGAAACTTACTTGTGTATAGGTTGTTGATAACACCTTAAGCTATCAAAATAGTAAAGGCTTTAGTGAAAATACTAGAGGAGAGAATGTAGGCAAGTTGTACCAAACTTATATAAATATTTTGTGTTGATTCTTCATTTATTTTTGCATTTAGTTTGAATTTGTAAAATTTGTCATTATCGTATTCATCCCCATTCTAGGGCACCAAGGGACAACTTCAGATGCATAAACTACCCGTTACAAAAGTGGAATTGATATGAAGAAATGCAAGGTCCATAAGTTACAGGCTAATTTATTAACAACATACAACTTAATGAATCCAGGGAGACATTTCTATACATATGCTGCTACGGTGTTAATGTATCATTTTCAAATGCTTTTATTTATTTAAAATTTAGATGTGTTTCAAAAAGAAATTTAAATGTATATGAGTGGCTTATGTTAATGGTTTTTGTAGTGATCATTTTGAAATTATGTCAAAGTTTCCTAAGTTTTTGTTAATTTGATATATGTAGCATGGTGATTGCAATTACTTTGAATAGATGGACCTTGAGCTCTCAGAATGACAAAAAAAAAAAAAAAAACAGATGTCTAAGGTGGTGATTAAAAAATAGTCTTGAGAATCCCATCTTGAAAGGAAGAAGATGAAGTTGACGTAATTAATAAAGAGACTAAAATTAACTAAAGCTATTTTGAAGGAAGTTGAAATATCTACAAATAAAATGCGAACAACTGTTAAGGATCTTATGTTATTGAATTCAACATTGAAAGCTAGGCTTGACCAGGAATTACATGAGAAGTCAACTCTTGGCAGAGAAAAACAAAAGTTTAAAATGGAAAGGGGAAGATATAAAATGTACTTTAAGTTACTTGTGCGACTTTTGATGTTAATGGTGGTGCTCTTGAGCATTGTTATTGTTATCTATTGATTTAATTATATGTTATTTTGTAAGAGTTGTTGCTTTGGAGATATATAGTTTTAATGAAGTTAGGATAACAACAATGTGTAATGATTTATGTGTAATAAACTTGATCAAGATTCACTAAGTTTGTTGGTACTAGAATCTAAAAATCTCTTTTGTTTATAGTAGAATGTGATGTTCATATTAGAGATTCAATTTAAGTTTTGAGGTTATGAATGTTTGATTTTAAGTTTTAGATCCATTTAAGCACAAACTTGTTATTCAAATGTGAGTGAAAATGAAATTTTGGAATATGAAGTTTAAGGACCTTAATGTTCCTATATGGCAAAGGTTAAAATGTTCATTCGGTGCTTGTTGGCTATTTATATTTGGTATTGACAAAGTGCTGGTGCTGGAACATTGTAGCAAGTTATAAATGAATTCATTGGCTAAATTTCAGCAAGTTACCTTGGTTATCAACTATTTTTTTAGATTTGTTATTATGTTGTTTAAGGCAATATAAGAAAACTCATTTATTAAAAAAAATAATATTATTAATTATGAATAACTACACTTGCTATTTTCATATATATATATATATATATATATTAGCTACATGTAAATTGTACTTAACTAAATTGGTTGATTTCAAGGACAAAATCATAGTTACTAGTTATATCTCGCTCTTTTCATTCCACTTTGACTTTTGGAAACTCCAATTCTGTTTCCCTCGACAATTTACAAGTTAGTTTTATTTATTGGCATTATAGCACTCCAATGCTTCACCAAGACAATGGACTTTAACAAGTTGGAATCATGCTTTAATATCCACAACAACACTTTCAAATGAAGTTCTTCTTTATGTACCTTTTGAGAATAGGAATATGATGATTAAATTGTAGTTAAAATTTGAAGATGTGTTAATTTATAAACTTTACCTTTACTTCTTCCCCTATCATTTGCTTATTAGAAATCAAATGGTTTGAATTTCTTACTGAGCACACATTTTGGATAACATATATTCCACAATCATGCCTAATTATAGAAAATTGTAATATATAGGTTTTATATCTCAATTGTACAAATTAAATATATAACTTTTATATAAGTTACAGTATAAAATTTCTTATAGGTTATTTTGTTTTGGGTAGCTAACTTCTTCAATCACATTGAATGAGGTAAAAGGAACAAGACAATGCTCGTTATCTATTCGTTAAACAGTTGTTGAAGGCTAGAAAACTAATAAAGCATTATACAATATCATTTTTATAAGATTATAAATATATAACAAAAAATTAGCTTGTTAAGTAAACTTACCAAAACTATAATATGATTACTTATTTCTTTCTTCATTAATTTTATGGACATAATTGAATCCTTTAATTGGACTTTATGTCTAATTGTATCAATAACAAGTTTGAAATGATTTGGATTTCTAGTAAACAATGGAACAAATATCTTTACAATGACACTACTATCATATTAAATAAGTTTAAAAAGTATGTTAGACAACTAAGAAGCTTTGTGCTTTAATAAATAAAAGTTACCTATTTATAGGTTATAAAGTCTCTAGTTATGCATAAATTTTTTATTCTCAACATAGTGAAATAAGATATACACTGTCTGATGTTTAACAAAGAGTTTGCTTACAAATGTAATCGACACATAACAACATAATAACTTAAATCTGACTGACTTTTATATTATGATTTTTTAAATTTTTTTCATTATATATAGGTGTCTTCAATTTCATACCATAATAAAGATAGGAAAAAACCATATCTTTAGGTCATCTTGATTCCTTTCCTCTTCATAAGTTAACAATTCAGAAGTTATATCTAAAATTTGTTATCAATAATTGTAAAGTTATTAATATAAATAACAATTATAATTTCTAAATTATTTGATATAAATAACTACTTGATAGGTAAAACAACATAAGCTAACCTGTGAGTCCAACCATTCAGTTGGCTTTAATGTTAGCCATTCATGCCTCATTGGGTGCCTCTTTGTAGTCTTTGTCAAAACATATATGTATTAGAAACCTTAAACTTGCTTAAAGGATCTTATACACACACACACATATGTATTAGAAACCTTAAACTTGCTTAAAGGATCTTATATATATATATATAATACGACAAAGGACATTTTGATTACTTAGGTGAACGCAAATTATCCATTGCAAATGTTACTAGCTTGGTGCTGTCTTCATCTTTTAAGGTCCTTGCTTTAAGAAATGGAAATCCATTTGGTGCAGAAAGCAAACTTATTCTTCTTGCAACACTTGATGACATATATTGCTGTCCATACATGCTTTTAATGTTCAAGCCATGTGTTGGCTTTATAATTTTATTTTCTTATTTTCCTAACATCAACATGAATTGGAATATAGGATTATAGTTTTGTGGGCAAGTATGTGATTACAATAGATATATATTGGATTAATAAGCTTACCTAGTTCACTTCACAGGACATACTATCTGGAGAATTTATATTGATAACTTCAATTTTCTTCAGTTTGTTTTCAATGATAATATTTATTGCCTCTTCATCGTTATGCTGTTGTAGATCCACCATGTGGTGTTCTTGTTTATCATTATCTAAATCCAACATTTGATCAGCTTCATCAATTTTATGAAAAACAATGTCCTTTGCATTTGGATGTATGAGCTCTTTGTTGCTCAATATGTCATTCCAATATTCGCCACCTATACTATTGCCACACAAGCTATTATATTTTGTTGCCATATATGCTATCAAATGTTGTTGCCACATAGGATATCATAGTTATTGCCACACAGGCTGTAATATATTATTGCCACACATGCTATCAAATATTATTGTCATATAGACAATCATATATTATTGTGACACAGACTATAGATCATTGCCACACAAACTATAATATATTGTTGCCATACATACTATAGATTATTGCCATACATGCTATCAAATGTTGTATCCATACAAACTATCATATATTATTGCCACACATGCTATTGATCATTGTCACTTAAAATATAGATCATTGCCACACAGCCTATGGATCATTACCACATAAACTATTAAATGTTGTTACTTACTTAAACAATATCAAGTAATAGTCCTTGAGTAAATCATTTATAAATCCAACAAAAGTCTTGTGATATAATGACTAATAGTAATACCCATCAACCTTGAAGAATCATATCACAACATACTTTCATTTTCAAGCAACAATTTATCAATATCTCATAAGAATAAATGATTAAAGAATGTAACAATCCTTTCATCAAAGTGTTCATTAATATTATCACATCAAATAACAATTTAATCTAGTTAGTATAAGTTCATAGCACTTAACCAATCACATGTTTAAGTACCATTAGCTATTTACTTTCCTTTGTCTCTAAGCTATTAAGCCATGGATGGTCCCAACATATTACCAATATTATCTTTAGTGCTTTGAGCACCTATTTTAGTACACTTAATTAATCCATGGCGATAAAGCAACATTTTTATCTCTTTATGCATGTATGCTCTGGTAAAAATATCATGACCTTTATAGCCTATTTGTATAATTACTTTTGTCCCACAAATCTAATTGACCTAATTCATTTAGACATATATGGTACAACATATCCAAAATTCAGCTCAAAATATGTATTATAAAATTTATGGTGAAATTTATAAATTTTTCCTATTTTAGGCGCAATTATACGCTAAACAGTCCCATAACCTTACCCATATCTCAAAATGTATAAGTCTAATAAAAAAATACTGTAGAGCCAATTATCAAACATATAAATGAACATTTATCATGTTTCACACATTCTTTAATTCAGTTTTAGGGTCCTCAAAGGAAATGGTTAATCTCAAACTTTACATGCATGAACATGATTAAGATCAGTCTTAATCAAAGAGCCATATCTCTTATCACACAAAATAGAATGCAAAAATATTTTATAGGAGTTTAGATAAGACATAAATCTATAACTTTTATGGTTTTTACTTCACTAATTCCCACTTTAGCCCTATAAAATTCTTAGAAAATAGAACTAATAGATGAGTAAGTTTTAATAATAATAAGTCACAATCAAAGAGCAATATCTCTTCCTACACGACAAATTAAGCAAAACTATTTTATAAAAATTTATATGGGATATAAATATACAACTTTTATGTTTTACACTTTCCTTAATTCCTCTTCTATCATTATTAAATCATAGGTGAAATAGTCTGCTCTAACAATTAAACCAACACAATATGCTCTTGGTTCTTTTAAGCTTCACCTTTCATACATGAGGTCTACTTATAATTACTCTATAATTCTTACTAATTATGATTGTTTAACATGTCATAAAGAAGGAATTTCATATGGAAAGAAGATTAAATCACTTACCTCTTTTGCCAAAACTAGAAAAGCTTAAGGTTTTTTCCTAGCTAGTTACCTTTTTTTTTTGTTATCATCTTTCTTTCTTTCTTGCTTTCTCTTTCTTTTGCTGCACCCCTTCACATTTTTTCCTCTTTAATATAATCCTAAATTAAGAGAAATTCAATTTGTATACTTACTCTAATATGACAAAATCATGGTGGCTTGTTACTGTTGGTTGGAAGCTCAATTTTCGTCTTTTAATCCTTCTTCTTCACTCCTTCATCACCTCTATCCATCAACCAATCCCTATATGCTCTTTATACTTTTAATAAGTTCCAAAACATCATTATGTAAGATATTATCACATGTACATAACATATGATAATTTTCCATGCAACTATGTGAACATCATATTCTTATTCAAATGCCTCAAATGTAATAATGCAAGTATTCATGCTTATGTCATATGATTTGTATATGCAAATATATCATAATTAAAATGCATATGAATTAGGTTGAGGATTTCATAATTCTTACCCTTTTTTAAAAATTTCATCCTTCAAATTTACTTATAAGAACTGGAGAATAGATAGGGATATTGTCGTCACTTCCTAAGTGGCCTCATTAGGTGAGTGATGGTTCCATCTCACTTCAACCATTGGTATCACTCTATTCGTCAACTATTTTTATGACTGACAAGTATTTCAATTGGTTCTTCATGATAAGTCATATCATCAAACAATTCGATCCCTAGCTCTGATAATATATAGCTATTATCAGAGTGATACCATCAGAGCATAGAAACATGGAACACATCATGTGTCTAAAATAATTCTACCCATAACACTAACTAATATGCCGAAGGCCTAGTTCTCTCTATGATCTCATATGACCCAATGTACCGTAGACTCAACTTTCCCTGTTTACTTAACCTAATAATGCATTTCCATGGTGAAACCTTCAAGAATACTTTATCTCTAACCTGATATTCCATTTCTTATCTATGTTTATCAATATACCCTTTTTGCCTTTCTTGAGCACCATGCAAACATCTTTTAGCTACTTAAATTGTTGCCACTATAGCTTGTACCTGTCGAGGCCTTCTAATTGTCCCATCCTTTTAACATCTCATTAAATTGGACTTATACATTTCCTGCTATATAAAGCTTCATATAGTGCCATACTAGTACTAGACTGGCAGTTATTATTACATGTAAATTCCATTAAAGGTAAATAATCATCCTAGTTGCCTTTGCATTCTAACACACAAGCTGACATCATGTCCTTTAATGTTTAAATAGTCCTCTTTGATTGATTGTCAGTCTATGGTTAAAAACTAGTGATAAAATTAAACAAGCACTTAAGGCTATTTGTAAGCAATAATAAAAATGAGAAGTAAATCGAGGATCTCTATCTAATACAATAGAAATAGGAATGCCATGTAATCTCATAATCTTAATAACATATATTTTAGCCAATCTAAGGAGTGAATATGTTTGTCATATAGGAAAGAAGTGTGTAGATTTTGTGAGTTTACCCAAAATAACCCAAACAACATTATGCCTTTTCTGTGTATGAGGCAAGCCAACAACAAAATCCATTAAAATTTTCTCCCATTTCCATACATAAATAGGCAAAGGTTACAATTTACCTACTAGTGCTTAATATTTTACATTGATTTATTAACAAGTTAAATATCTTAATATAAACTAAACTATATCTTTCTTCTCATTGACCACAAAAAATGTGATTGCAGGTTTATATATATGTTTATACTTCAAGGGTGCATAACATATGATGCATTATGTGTCTTCTACATAATATCTGATCTCAAGCCATCAACATTCGACATATAGACTCGACTACCCATCACTATCATCCTATCATGTTTAGTTGAAAAATCAGTCTTCTTACATTTTTGTATCTTCAATAACATTTTCTTCACATATAGATCATTCCTTTGAGCTTTTGTAATTTTATCATCGATCACATGCCTTAACTAAAGTGTAACCATTAAAACTATCACATTCTTAATCTCAAATTTCACATTTAAAGCACAAAGATTAACTAAGGATGTCAAATTATAACCGATATACTAACAACAACATCTAAGGCTTTTCCGCTTAAAGCATTAGCAATAACATTAGCCTTACTAGGATGATAATCACTAGTGCAATCATAGTCCTTCAATAATTGTATCCATCTTTCCTGCTACAAGTTCAATTCTCTCTGTGTTAGAATATATTTCAAGCTTTTATGATTTGTCAGAGCTTAAAATGTCTCTCCATACAAGTAATGCCTCTAAATTTTTAAGGCGTAGGCAATGGTTACTAACTCTAAGTCATGTGTAGGATAATTCAACTCATGAAGCCTTAGCTATCAAGAAGTGTAAGTTATCATCTTTCCATATTGCATCAAAACATAACCTAATCCCTATCCCGATGCATCAGTGTACACTGTAAATCCACCATTTATTGACGGTAATGTCCAAACTAGCGATATAGTCAATTTCTTCTTTAATTCTTTAAAACTTTGTTGACATTTAAATGCTACTTTCTTCCTTAATAATTTTGTCAATCGCCTAGTAATAATTGATAATCCTTTCATAAATCATCAACAATATCCAGCCAACCCAAGAAAACTACATAACTCTGATACATTTTTTAACAGGTCCCACTCCAAAATGGCTTTGACCTTGACTGGATTTGGTTGAACACCATGTATGGATACAACATGACCCAAAAGACCACTTGTTCCATACAAAAGCCACATTTGCTCAATTTGGCATATAAATGCTTTTCCTTTAAAATCTATAATATGATTCTTAGATGTTGCTTGTGCTCTTTATGATTTTTTGAGTATATAAGAAAGTCATCAATAAACATAATCACAAACTTATCAAGATATTATTGGAAGCTACGATTCATTATTACCATAAATGTTATTGCTGCATTAGTTAATAAGGAACTCATGTGAGCATATTAAGTGCGGAAGGTGATTTTGAAATATCTGACTCAACAACCCTTAGCTTATAATGCTCAAATCTCAAATCAATTTTTAAAAATACTATTGCACCTCGAAGTTTATCTATTAAATCATCAGGTATAGATAATGGATATTTATTCTTTATTGTTACTCAATTCAATTGCATATAATTAATACATAATCACATACTCCCATCTTTTTTCTTCATAAATATCACTAGTACTTAATCACATACTTCCATCCTTTTTCTTTATAAATATCTCTAGTACCCCCAATGGAGATGTACTAGGTCAAATGAAACCTTTTTCCAACAACTCTTCTAACTATTTCTTTAATTCATGAAATTCCACTATGACCATTCGATATGGTGCAGTAGAAATAGGTGCCACTCTTGGTAAGGTCTCAATATTAAAATCAACTTCTTTATGTGGTAGGAAACCAGACAAGTCATCAAGAAACACTTCTAGGAACTCTCTTACTTCTAAAATATCCATAAAATCAAAACTAGGAACACTAGTGTCCACTACACTAGATAGAAATGCATCACAACCTTCTTTAATCAATTGAAATGACTAAATAGTACAGATCAAATAAGTTGGAATAGTTTTATGCTCCCTAACAAATATAACTCTTACTTGTCCTGAAGATGTGATCATCAACTCTTTAGTATGACAACCTAGAACTAAATGATGATTTGCCAGCCAATCCATACCCAAAATAACATCAAATTCCTTAAAGTTCATCAACATAAAATCTAAAGGTAATGTGACACTATACACTAGCACTATATAAGTTCTACATACTTTGTTTACAACCACACTGTCTCTAGTAGGTCTTAAAATACATAAATCATATCCTAAGGATTCAATTACACCATGCAACTGTGATGCAAATTCTAGAGACATAAATGAATGCATAGATCTTGGCTCTATCAAAATATACATCTAAATCACAAATAGAAATTTTACTAGAAATAACTTTAAGAGCCATTGGAGCCTTTTGATGAGTAATAACATAAACTCTAGCATGAGGTTGAGTATGGGCCACTTGTCTACTACTAACAATTAAAGTTTTTCCACCATGTCCTCCTCTAGTTTTACCTTGCCCTTTGCCTTTAGTTATGTCATGAATGTTCTCCCCAACACTATTTTGCCCAACTACTTGAGACTCTCTTCTAATTAACCTGCCATTGGGCAATCTTAACTCCTATGGCATGGCTATCTATGAGTATAACAAGTAAGCCTTTTAGGTCCTTAACACTCTCTAAATTGAATTCTTCCATAATTAGTACAAATTGGGGCTGCAGATCAACCCATTATGCAAAATGGTCCTCTCCCACCCTCTAAGCCTTCAAAGCCACCATAACTACCTCTATTAGATGCTACTGATATTGATCTAATAGGCCAACTTTGTCCTTCACCTCTTTGATTATCAATAACTCTTTGAAATCCTGATCCCTCAGATGGTTACAAAACCAACTCTTTTTGCTGCCCTATTTAGTTCTCCACTCCATCCTACATAGATTTTATTCCTTTTACCTTAATTGCATTATTCTTTTGGATCATCTCTTCACCTTGAATAGCTACTGCTAATAGTGTCGTATAATTAACTAGCATGGCTACTAATGGATCTCGAATTTCTAACCTCAGTCCCCTTTCAAATTTTTGGCACTTCAATTCATATGTAGCTACATACTTTAGGGCATATCTTGAGAATTTAACAAATTGTACCTTATAATCTATCGCTGCCATGTCATTTTGCTTCAATTAGAAAAATCCATCTTCTTATTATCTATATATATTGTTAGTGTGTATTTATTTGCAAACTCCCTTAGACAATCATCTTAGGTTAAAGTCATCGGTTGAGTAATGCTACTTGGATTAGTCTCTCACCAATCTAAGATATTATTTTGAAGTAAAGATATTGCATATTGTAACTTTTGGTCTGGGGCACATTCAAGCCTATTCAAGATTCTCTCAATTCTTCTAAGCAATTCTTCAATATACTCACATGCATGAACAAACTTAACCGACTAATCTCTAACCTTTAGGCTAGCATGAACTCTACAAGATGCATCTATACTTCTATATGCCAATACATGTAAGTATTAACACAATACATCTATTATATACCACATTTTAACATTAAACATATCTATAAAACTATTTACCTACTATAATACCATAAAAATGTGACATCTCATTATCATTAAAAGACCATTCTTCATTATTTTGAACACTTTATATATCTTATATTACAGCAAAGTAACTATTCAAAACAAACATACACTATTTCAAAAAAACAAAACACAATAATGGCCTAACTTTTATCAGATTGCTGGATAATAACTTTAAAATGCATATTAGATGTAATCTCTAAGCTACTCTTCTTGAAAGAAAATTAAATGCAAAGGAGTGAGCTTGCATACTCTACAAGTAAACACTAAATGATATTTCAATCACAAATAAAATAACAAGAATTTAAACATAAATAACCTATTGTCTCATCCATACACGAAATAAAGAAATTTTAATCTTTAATGCTACACATGCTATCAAATATTATGGCCACACATGCTATTATATTTTGTTGCCTCATAGGTTATAGGATATCAGTACTACATAGGCAATCAAATGCTATAACAAAACAGGCTATGATATTTTGTTATCATACAGACAATCAAATCTTGTTGTCACATAGACTATCATATATTATTTCCACACATATTATAATATATTGTTGTCACACAGGGTATAAATCATTATCACACATGCTATAAATCATTACCATGCAGGCTATCAAATATTATTGCTATACAAGCTATAAATCATTACCACGCAACCTATAATATATTGTTGCCATACAGGCTACAAATTATTACCATACAAACTATCAAATATTATTGCCACACAGACTATCATATATTATTTGTCACATAGGCTATTTTATATTATTGCCACATAAGCTATAGATCATTGCTACTTAGGCTATCATAACATGTAACCTATCACATCTGTAGTTCATAATATTTAATAAATCACATGTTTAAGTACCATTATCTCCAAGCTATTAAGTCATGGATGGTCTCTGCTTATCCCTAATATTAACTTTAGTACCTTGAGGACCTATTTTAGCACACTCAATTAATCCATGGTTATAAGTAACATTGTTATCTCTTTATGTGTGCTCTTGTAAAATTTCATAACCTTTGTAGGTTGTTTCTATAATTACTTTTGCCCTACAAATCCAAATGGCCTAATTCTTTTTCTAATTAAATTATACATATTTGGGTATAACATATCCAAAATTGAGCTTGAAATATACATTATATAATTTATGATGAATTTTATAAATTTGTCCTATTTTGTTTTCAATTTTATGCTAAATAGTCCCATAAATTTAACCATATCTCAAAATGTAAAAGTCTAATTGAAAAAAATACTTTAAAGACAATTATATAAAATATAAGTGAACATTTTTCATGTTTCAGATATTATCTAATTTAGCTTTTAAGGTTCTCAAAAGAAATGGTCAATCTTATACTTTGTGGGCTTGAATAGGTTCAAAATCAATTATGATCAAAGAGCCATATCTCTTAACACACAAATTATTAGGAAAAAATGTTTTACAAGCATTTAGATAATATAGAAACCTATAAATTTCATACTTTTCACTTTACCTAATTCTCACTCTAGCCCCAGAAAATTATTGAAAAACAAAAGCTGAGTAGGTTTCAACAACTATCAGTCACAAGCAAAGAGTAACATCTTTTCCTACACGAAAAATTAAGTAAAACTATTTTATAGGAGTTTACATGGGATATACATATATAACTTTTATGTTTTAAACTTTCCTAATTAAGTAAAACTATTTTACCAACACAATATGCTCATGTTTCTCTTATGCTATAACTTTCATAAATGAACTCTACCTATAATTACTCAATAATTCTTACTAATTATGCATGTTTAACATGTTATGAGGAAGAAATTTCATATGGAAAGAAGAGTAAATCACTTACCTCTTCTTTCCAAAACTAGAAAAGCTTAGAGTTTCTTCCTAGCTAGCTTTCTTTTTCTTCATTCATTCATTCATTCATTCTTTCCTTCCTTCTTCCTTTCTCCTTTTTTTGCTACACCCCCTCATATTTTCCTCTATAATATGATCTTAAAGGAAGAGAAATTTAATTTGTATACCTATTATAATAAGACAAAATCATGGTGGCTTGTTACTATTGGTTGAAAGTTTAATTTTTCTCTTTTTCTCTCTCTTCTTCATTCGTTCATTACCTTTATTCATCTACTAATCCTCATATGCTCTTTATACTTCTAATAAGTTCCAAAACACCATTATTTAAGATATTATAATATGTATAAAACATATGATAAATTGTCATACAACTATATAAACATCATTTTCATATTCCAATGTGTCAAATGCAATGATGTAAGTATTCATGCTTATGTCATGTGATGCATATATACATATATATCATAATCCAAATGCATATGAATTAGGTTGAGGATGTCACATTCTTCCTTCTATTTTGTTTCTATTTGTTTTCTTCTTTCTGGTTTGATACTAGTTGATCTTTTGCTTCAATTAGAATCAATTGGGTGAGGTTAAATTCTAGTATGCAAAAACTTGAATTAAAACATAATTGATTAGTAAGACGATGAAAAAATGAGTTAAAGATAGAGAACTTGAAGAAAATGAATGAAGGAGAAACTTAACACAAGAAAGAGAATTTGAAGAAAAATAGATAAGGAAAATTATTTGAACAAGAACACTAGACCTAAATATGTCTTGACGAATAGTATCCAAAGTTATGTGTTCATCTTTTATTATTTTATTTTTTCCATAGTTTCCCTTCTTTCCATTTTGATTCTAATTGTTTTCCTTATTGTTTTCTAAGTGGTTTATGATTAGAAGAGTTGGTTGCAAGTTGTTTAGGTGAGATTGTTTTCTAATTCAACCTAAAATCTTTCAAATCCATTATTTTGAGTTCAATTCAAAGCTTTTACAAATTACAAGCTCTAATTTTCATTAAAGTTTGAGTCTAGATAGTTTAAATTACTATCTTTAGTTTTCTTCCTTCAATTTTATTTTTGTATGTTTTCTTCTTTCCCTTTTGATACTTTTTTATTCTTTTGCTTTAATTAAAATCAATTTGATGAGGTTGAATAAGTTCTTGCAAAATCTTGAATAAAAACACAATTAATTAGTAAGAGCATGAAAGAATGAATTTAAGAAAAAGAACTTGAAGAAAATGAATGGAAGAGAAACCTAGAATAAGAAACCAAATTTGAAGAAAAACACACAAGCAAAATGATTTGAATAAGAACATAAGACACAAATTCATCTTAAAGAATAGAATCCAAAATCAAGTACACATCCTTTATTTTATTCATCTTTTCCATAGTTTACTTTCTTTTTTTTCCTTGTTGTTTTGTAAGTTGTTTGAGAATAGAAGAGTTATTTACAAGTTGTTTAGGTAAGATTGAGCACTAATTTGACCTAATATCTTTCAAATACATTAATACAAATCATGTTTGCAAATTACAAGCTTTAATTTTCTTCAAAGTTTACGTATGGGTACTTTAAATTACTATCTTTAGTTTTCTACCTTCCGTTTTATTTCCATTTATTTTCTTATTTTCATTTTGATACTTTTTGTTCTTTTGGTTCAATTAGAATCAATTTTGTATAGTTGAATTAGAGCTTGAAAAAGCTTCAATTAAAACATAATTGATTTGTAATAGGATGAAAGAATGAATTAAAGGTAGAGAGCTTGAAGAAAATGAATGGAAGGGAAACTTAACCAAGAAATCGAATTTGAAGAAAAAGACACAAAGAAAATGATTTGAACAAGAACATAAGAGGTACATAGTTCTTAATGAATAGTATCCAAAATCAAGAACTTATCCTTTATTTTCTTATTTTTTTTCCAAGGTTTCTTTTCTTTTCGTTTTGATTTTAGTTGTTTTACATGTTGTTTTAAAAGTTGTTAGCGATTAGAAAGTTTGCATGTTGTTTAATTGAGATTGAATTCTAATTTGACTTAACATCCTGCAAATCTATTATTTTGAGTTTAAGTAAATGCTTTATTCTCATTGCAAGATTTAATTTTTTTTCAAAGCTTGCGTGTGTATAGTTTGAGTTACTATCTTTAGTTTTCTTAATTCTATTTTATTTATATTTGTTTTCTTCTTTCTGTTTTGATGCTATTTATTTTTTTTATTCAATTTGAATTAATTTGGTGAGGTTGAATTAAAGCATGCAATAACTTAAATTAAAGCACATTTGATTAATAGGAGGATGAAAGAATGAGTTAAATATAGAGAACTTGATGAAAAAAATAAAGGAAAAACTTAGCACAATTTGAAGAAAAACATGCAAAGAAAATGATTTGAACAAGAACACAAGCCCTAAATAAATCTTGAAGAATAGTATCCAAAATCAAATGTATATCCTTTACTTATTCTTTTACAACTTTTCTTTTCGTTCCGTTTTGATTTTAGTTATTTTCCTTGTTGTTTATTTAGTGGTTTATGATTAGAAGAGTTGGTTGTATGTTGTTTAAGTGAGATTGATTTCTAATTCAACCTAACATCTTTCAATGCATTATTTTCAGTTCAATACAAAGCTTTTTGGCAAATTGTAAGCTTTAATTTTCTAGCATGAGAGTACTTTCAATTACTATACTTTAAATTACTATGTTTAGTTTTCTTCCTTACTTTTTATTTCCATTTGTTTTCTTCTTTTCATTTTGATACTTTTTGTTCTTAGCTTCAATTAGAATAAATTTGGTGGTGTTGTATTGGAGCTTGAAAAAGCTTGAATTAAAACACAAATGGTTAGTGAGGGAGTGAAAGAATAAATTGAAGATAAAAAACTTAAAGAAAATTAATGGAAGAGAAACATAAGCTATGAAACTGAATTTGATGAAAAAGACACAAGGAAAATGATTTAAACAATAACACATAATGCAAATACATCTTAATGAATTGTATCCAAAGTTAAGTACACATCCTTTATTCTTTTGTTCATTTTGATAGTTTTCTTTTTCTTTTTTTTTCATTTTGAATCTAGTTAATTTTCTTGGTTTTTTTTTTGTAAGTTATTTAGGATTAAAAGAGTTATTTGCAAGTTGTTTAAGTGAGATTGAATTATAGTTTGGCCTAACATCTTTCAAATCCATTATTCTGAGTTCAAGTCAATGCTTTGTGTAAATTGCAAGCTCTAAGTTTCTTCAAAGTTCATATATGTGTAGTTTATGTTATTGTCCTTAGTTTTCTGCCATCCATTTTATTTATGTTTTTATACTATTTGTTCATTTGCTTCAAATAATATCAATTTGGTGAAGTTGAATTAAAACATGCAAAAGCAAGAATTAAAACACAATTAAATAGAAAGAGGACGAAAGAATGAGTTAAAGATAAAAAAAAAATGAAAAAAAAAATGAATGGTGGTGGAACTTAACATAAGAAAGAGAATTTGAAGATAAACATATAAGGAAAATGATTTGCATAAGAACACAAGCCCCAATCACATCTTAAAGAATAGTATCCGAAATCAAGTACACATTATTTTTTTGTTTTTTTTCCAGACTTTCCCCTCTTTCCATTTTGATTCTAATTGTTTTCCTTGTTGTTTTATAAGTTGTTCATGATTAGAATAGTTAATTACAAGTTTTTTAGGTAAGACTAAATTCTAATTCAACCAAACTTGTTTATTTTAAGTTTAATTCCAAGCTTTTTGCAAATTTCAAGCTCTGATGTTCTTCATAGTTTGAGTGCAGGTAGTTTAAATTACTATCTTTAGTTTTTGTCCTTCCATTTCATTTTCATTTGTTTTCATCCTTTCATTTTGATACTTTTTGTTCTTTTACTTCAATTAGAATCAATTTGGTGAGATTTAATTAGTGCTTGCTAAAGCTTGAATAAAAACACAATTGATAAGTAAAAGGATGAAAGAATGGATTAAAAAAGGAGACCATGAAGAGCACAAATATAAGAGAAACTTAACACAAGAAATTTAATTTGAAGAAAAACACATAAGGAAAACAATTTGAACAAGAACATATGACACAAATTCATCATGAAGAATAATATGCAAAATCAAGTTTCTCATTCATTTTCATTGTTTTCCTTCTTTCCATTTTGATTCTAGTTGTTTTCCTTGTTGTTTCGTAAGTTGTTTGAGATTAGAAGAGTTGTTTAAGTGAGATTGAGTTCTCATTCGACCTAACATCTTTTGAATGCTTTATTTTAAGTTTAATACAAAACTTTTTTACAAATTGCAAGCTTTAATTTTTCAAAGTTCAAGTATGGGTAGTTTAAATTACTATCTTTTGCTTTCATCCTTTCACTTTATTTCCATTTGTTTTCTTCTTTCCATTTTGATTCTTTTTATTATTTTGCTTGAATTAGAATTAATTTGGTGTGGTTATTCTAAAGCTTACAAAAGCTTGAATTAAAGTACAATTGATTAGTAAGGCGATGAAAGAGAGAATTGAAGATAGAGAACTTGAAGAAAATGAATGGAAGAGAAAAGTAACATAAGACATAGATTTTAAAGAAAAACACATAAGGAAAATGAGTTGAATAAGAACACAAGATGCAAATACCTCTTGACTAATAGTATCCAAAATCAAGTACACATCCTTTATTTTCTTATTATTTTCCATAGTTTTTCTTCTTTCTGTTTTGATTCTAATTGTTTAACTTATTGTTTTGTAAGTTGTTTTAGATTAAAAGAGTTGTTTGAAAGTTGTTTAAGTGAGATTGAATTGTAATTCAACCTAATGCCATTCAAAGCCATTATTTTCTATTCAATTTAAAGCTTTTTGCAAACTGCAAGCTCTAATTTTCTTCAAAGTTTTTGTGTGTGTAATTTAAATTACTATCTTTAGTTTTCTTCCTTTTATTTTGCTCCATTTGTTTTCTTCTTTCAATTTTGATAATAGTTGTTCATTTCCCTTAATTAGAATAAATTTGGTGAGGTTGAATTAGAGATTGCAAAAGTCTGAATGAAAACAAAATTGATTAGTAAGAGGATGAAAGGATGACTCGAAGATGGTGAACTTGATGAAAATGAATGAAAGAGAAAATTAATGCAAGAAATATAATCTGAAGAAAAGACATAAGGAAAATGATTTGAATAAGACCATAAGATTCAAATAAAATGTATCCTAAATCAAGTATGCATCCTTTATTTTTTTGTTTTTGATAGTTTTGCTTCTTTCCATTATGATTCTAGTTGTTTTCCTTGTTGTTTTGTA
The DNA here is from genome assembly GCA_949677035.1 of Omphalea diandra. Taxonomy (NCBI): domain Eukaryota; kingdom Viridiplantae; phylum Streptophyta; class Magnoliopsida; order Malpighiales; family Euphorbiaceae; genus Omphalea; species Omphalea diandra. The sequence continues at coordinate 33,584 of CATIWR010118544.1, read as the reverse complement.
AGTTGTTTGTGATTTGAAGAGTTGGTTGTTACTTGTTTAAGTGAGATTGAATTCTAATTCAACCTAACATCTTTCAATTCAATTATTTTCTATTCAATTGAATGATTTTTGTAAATTGCAAGCACTAATTTTCTTCAAAGCTTCAGTATGGATAGTTTAAATTACTACCTTTAGTTTTCTTTTTTATTTTTGATTGTTTTCTTCTTTCTATTTTGATGTTTTTTATTCCTTTGGTTCAATTAGAATCAATTTTATGAGGTTCACTTAGTGCTTGTAAAAGCTTGAATGAAAGCACAATTGATCAGTAAGAGGATGAAAGGTTGTATTTAAGATACAAATCTTCAAGAAAATGAATGAAAGAGAAAATTAAGATAGAAAATTGAATTTGAAGAAAAACACATAAAGAAAACATTTTGAACAAGACTGAAAGAAGCAAATACATCATGAGTAAAAGTATCCAAAATCAAGTACACATCTTTTATTTTCTTATTATTTTCTATAGTTTTGCTTCTTTCCATTTCGATTCTAGTTGTTTTTCTTATTATTTTGTAAATTGTTTGTGATTAGAAGAATTGGTTGCAAGTTATTTAAGTGAGATTAAATTCTCATTTGACCTAACATCTTTCAAATGCATTATTTTGAGTTCAATATGAAGCTTTTTTGAAAATTGCAAGCTTTAATTTTTTTTTTTCAAAGTATTCTTATGGGTACTTCAAATTAATATCTTTAGTTTTCTTCCTTCCATTTTATTTTTATTGGTTTTCTTCTTTCCTTTTTGATACTTTTTGTTCTTTTGCTTCAATTAGAATCAATTTGGTGAGGTTAAATTAGAGCTTGCAAATGCTTGAATGAAAACTTAATTGATTAGAAAGGGGATGAAAGAATGAATTGAAGATAAAGAATTAGAAGAAAACAAATGGAAAAGAAACTTAACATAAGAAATTGAATTTGAAGAAAAACACACAAGGAAAACAATTTGAACAAGAACATAGGATGAAAATGCATCTTGATGAATAGTATCCAAAATCAATTAAAGATTATTTATTTTGTTGTTCTTTTCCATAGTTCTCTTCTTTCTATTTTGATTTTAGTTGTTTTACTTCTTTTGTAAGTTGTTTAGGATTAGAAGAGTTGTTTCTAAGTCGTTTAGGTGAGATTGAATTCTAATTCAACCTAACATCTTTCAAATTCATTATTTTTAGTTCAAGTAAGTGCTTTTTGTAAATTGCATGCTCTTGCTTTCATCAAAGTTTGTAAGTGAGTAGTTTAAGTTGTAATCTTTAGTTTTCTTCCTTCCATTTTGTTTATGGTTGTTTTTTTGTTTAAGTTTTGATACTATTTGTTCTTGTTCACCTAGGCACTAAGAAGGGGGAGTTGAATTAATGTTCAATTAAAAAATAAAATGAAGGATAAGGTGGTTAAGAAGTTGAGTAGAAGAAGAGAGAAATAAACACAAGTGTAAGGTGGTTAAGAAGTTGAGTAGAAGAAGAGAGAAATAAACACAAGTGTTTATAGTGGTTTGGGTGTTAACTAACACTACGTCCACTCCCCAATTCTCTATAATTGGGTATTTCACTAAACTCAAATGGTGTTTCCAAGCTCACACCAAACTTTTACAACTTGTGTTTTCTAGGCTCACACAAAAACCTCTTACAAATGTTTTCAAGGCTCACACTTAAAACCTCTCATAAGTGTTTTCAAGGCTCACACTAAAACCTCTTGCAAGTGTTTTCAAGGCTCACACTAAAACTTCTTACAATGGTATTTAGTGCTCACACCAAACAATCACTTAAAGCATAAAGAAGAATTGAAAGAATGAGTAGCAAACTTGCAAGAGTTTGGTTACAAATTAATAAATTCTCTTTCATTTACATCTGTTTGGTAGAGTATTTATAGCTCAAATCCACCAAAGAGATGTTAGACTAAAACTATTAACAAATCTAAAAAATGTGCTAGGTAGATTCCACATTAAATGCTTGTAAGGTTGAAGTCGCGGTGGCTACTAACTTTTCCTAGTCGCTAATTTTCAATTTCGACTGAAAATCCCATTTGTGTCTAACGGCTAGTCCATGTGTCAACTTTCTGTTGGTCATCCAGGATAATATAGCTATTGTGTTCTAACCACTCTCAAAAGTCGCGGTCATGAGATATCAATGCCTTGGGCGCAACTGAGATCATGAATTCCTCTGCTTGAAGAGCAAACTTCAACTGCTTGAGTTGCGATTGCAAACAAACTTTTGTCCTTGCGATTTTTGATCGTCAACGGATAATTAGGACCTTGGCAAACTGTGGTTGTAGCTTTGGTTCCATCCTTTATCACTATGAAAATTGAGATCGCGACTAAGGCGAGACACATACCGTTGATTCTTCTGTGACTAAGGCTTTCCTAACTTTGGGTGTGTCTCTGCAGCGATGTTGTCCATGAATTCTTCTGTCCCAGCTTCATCCTTCATTGTGGCTTATTCACAGTCGCGATTTCCAATACACTCACCATGAATTAGAGTGAACTTTACAAGGTTGGAGATTTGGACTCCATCCAACTTTCAATGACAAAATCTAATTTTTAATCTATAAAATAACACTTAATGAAATCATTAGAATTGATCAATCTCTATTGTCAAGATCAAAAGTGGTTCATGACTTAGGTTGGATCAACCTAGTCCAACAATCTCCTCCTTTTTGATTTTGACAACTTAGATTGATACTAAGGGAAAAGAAATGCATGAGTTTTGAAGTTGTGAAGTTGGAATGGTAAATGATTCAATGAATGCTTAGAAATTTCTAGACAAAGATCAAGGTGAAATTTCCTAGGTATGAAATTTCTAAAAAATTCTAAGTATGATAAGTATGATGCTCCCCTTTAACTTATGCTATTATTTGCAAGTTATTTTCTCTCCTTTTTAGACTTAGATTCTTTCTATCTCTCCCCCTTTGGCAAGATCAAAAAGAGGGTGCATAAGGGAAAAGAACAAATGCATTATCAAATAGATAAGTGTTCATAAGAAGCAAAATTAATAACAATGAAATCATAAAAGTAAATTTAATCAATCACATAAGATACAAAATTTTAAAGAAACATTTTTCTTCATTTATAAACAAACTGTGGGATCACAATTTTTCATTTAAAACAAAAAAGAAAATACAAAGAAATCCTATGCTATAATATTAGAGAGTCATCATCATCTCCAAAGTTTCTTCTTTCTCTTTATTATCTTCACCTTCGGCTTCATCTCCATCCTTAACTTCTTCATTGCCTTCTTCTTCTTGGGTATCTTCAATTTCAGTAAAACCCAAAAGATGGCAAGGAGGAACACCTAATTTTTCTTATAAATCCACCATGTCACTATGAAGATGTGAGAGAAATAGGAATCACCTCTTCATCATTCTCATCATCTTGTTCAATTTGTGGTTAATGGTGGTAAGAGACAGTTTTGATTTAGGTTTTGGTTGAGGAGGGGGACTAGTAGGGCTCCTTCTTCAATGATGAGCCTCTTCCTTTTAGAGGCTTGGGAAGTTTTTATTTTCTTAACCCCAAAGGCACCCAGGGTATAAGCATATGTATCCGGTTGTATGGCTTTGGCGTTTATTAAGTAGGTGAGGTCAAGATAGTTCTGAGAAGGGAGGAGTTTCTTAGTGAGAAATTTTTCATTTTCCTCATCAAGTTCCCTATGAAACGATCAATGGCTATTATATGTGAAGGTAAAAGGAATTGACTTTTAGGTTTGGTACTCATGTAGATAAACTAATCTACAAGATACGAACCAATTTGGATAGGTTTGTTCTTGACAAGGCAAAATAGAATGGCCAAGTCTTTTTAAGACACTTTCTCATTACCATCACCTCTATCATTTACGAAAAAAGTGATGATACGATTGAGTATCTGAAATGGTAGGGTTTTTATGTATTTGGCTAGGGAGTTTTGGTTCGTGTTTGGTTTCAATGGAAATTTTTGACCAAAATTCAGAATATATGACATCAAGAGAGAAGATAATGAAAAGAATATTTTCTCTGACTTGAACGTTAAAGAGGGAGGAAAGTTGTTCAAAGGTAATAAAATATGGATCACCAAAAGCCCAGGAAACTAATCCGTATTGCCCTGCTCGTGATTCTGCTTTGCGACTCAGTTGAATTGTGCACATGAATTCCTGAACGAATTCTTCATACTCCGGTTCATCTCGAAAGATGAATTCATTCTAGCCCAAGTTCGATTGGAATGCACAAATTTCTGTGTTGATACTAAGAGTCTCCAATAGAAATGTAGAAGGGATATTATTGGGGAGGATGATTGTTGAAGGGCTAGCTTTGAAGCGCTCCTTCTCCTTCTTTGTGATACCCTTCATTAGATGAAGTGTTGGGGGTGCAGATGGTTGAGCCACAACCTTGCTCTTTTCTATTCTTGAAATCTTCTTGGGAACCATGAGAGAAGGTAGAAAGATTTTGAGAATTTAGAGAGTTTTGGAAGGATAATTGTTTTGGAGTAGGATGAAGTGATAAGAATCACTACTTAGAGGGTTTATATAGCCATTGAAGGGGTGTGAAAACGACTATAAATGCTAGAATTGGATTTATGAAGAGTTGAAAATGATTGACAATGAAATCACTTAATGGATTGGCAGTTACTCAAATTTGCGTCCGCGAATTCATGAATTGCAACCGCAATTTCCGAAAAATGTGAGTAACGGACAAAAATTGATCGGGAATATGCGCTTCCAACGTTATGAAATTTGAAATCTTGACCAAATTCGTAATGGAGAGTGACAGTCGCGATTACGAATTGAAGTTTTCCATCCGATTGAAATGGACCATTAATTTGTGACCATGAATAATGAATTGCGACCGAGAATTACAAATCAATAAGAATAAAAAGGAAAATGAAGTTTTTGAAAAATTCAAAGTTGTGATCCATTGTTGATGCTAAATTAATTGCAATATGTCACAAAAAAAACACAAGACATACAATCAACACTCATACAATCAACACATAAGTTCAAATCTTCACTTTAGGGAGCTTCCATCAAACATTCCTAATTCTCTTTTAACGAAGTTCAATCTTTCTTCATTGAGAGGTTTATTGAAAATATCTGCAAGTTAATGATTTGTGCCAATAAATTCTAACACAACATCACCCTTTTGTACATGATCTCTAAGAAAATGGTGTCTAATGTCTATGTGTTTGCTCCTAGAGTGTTGGACGAGATTCTTAGAGAGACTAATAGCACTAGTGTTATCACATTTAATTAGAATGTGATCAATCACTTTGCCAAAATCCTTTAATTGTTGTTTTGTCCAAATGACTTGGGTGCAACAATAATCCGTAGCTATATACTCGGCTTTTGCTATGGGTAAGGCAACCGAAATTTGCTTTTTGCTAAACCAAGATACTAGACATTCTCCTATAAATTGGCAAGTTCCAAAAGTGTTCTTTCTATCTAAAAGACCACCTGCATAATCCGCATCTGAATGACCTATGAGACTAAAAGATGAGTCCCTAGGATACCATAAACCTAAGTTTAATGTGCCATGCAAATATTTTAAAATTCTTTTAATAGTATTTAAATGTGACTCTTTAGGAGAGGATTGGAACCTAGCATACATGCATACACTAAGCATAATATTAGGCTTAGAAGCAGTTATATAAAGTAGAGATCCGATCATACATTGATATCTCTTTTCATCTACCGTTTTACCCGATGCATCTTTGTCCAACTTGATGGTACCACTAATGGGGGTTTTTGCTACTTTGCAACTACCCATGCCAAACTTATTGAGTATCTCCTTTGTGTATTTAGCTTGGTTGATAAAGATCCCTTCTTTGGTTTTCTTGATTTGTAGACCAAGAAAGAACTTGAGATCTCCTATCATGCTCATTTCGAATTCCCTAGTTATACACTTAGTAAAATCCTCACAAAGAGATTCATTAGTAGCACCAAAAATGATATCGTCAACATAAATTTATACAATAAGTGTATCATGCTTATGCCTTTTAACAAACAATGTAGTGTCCACCTTTCCTTTATCAAAGTCATTTTTCAAAAGAAATGAACTAAGCCTTTTATACCAAGCTCTTGGAGCTTGTTTCAATCCTTACAAGGCTCTATTCAATTTAAAAACATAATTAGGAAAATTACGAGACTAAAAATCTGGAGGTTGTTCAATATAAACTTCCTCCTCAATTACTCCATTTAAAAATGCACTTTTTACATCCATTTGAAAGAGTTTAAAATTCATATGGCATGCAAAGGATAAAAGAATCTTAATGGCTCTAATCTTGCTACGGGGGCAAATGTTTCATCATAATCTATGCCTTCCTATTGGTTGTAACTTTTAGTAACAAATCTAACTTTATTCCTAGTGATGAAACCTTGCTCATCTAACTTATTCCTAAATACCCATATGCAACCTATGATTGGATGTTCTTTAGGCCTAGGGATAAGTTCACATACCTTATTTCTCTTAAATTGGTTGAGTGCCTCTTGCATAGTAATCACCCAACTTTCATTATCAAGAGCCTCATCAATAGATTTTGGCTTAAGTTGAGAAATAAAAGCAAGATTATTTTCTAAAAGATTAAGTTGAGATTTAGTACTTACACCCTTAGAGGTATCACCAATAATCAAATCTTTAGGGTGATCCTTGGAGAATCTCCAATCCTTGGGTAGATCTTGACTTGGCTCAACTTTATGTTGATGATGTGGTTCCTCATCCACTCTTGATGATTCACCTTGTTTTTTTATCTTTATCCTCTTTTCTTGTAGCGTCTTCCAACACTAATTTTTTAAGGTCACCTATAAGATTATCAACACAAATACCTTTCCCAAGATCAAGTTTACTAGATTCATCAAAAACAACATTCATAAACTCTTCAACTACCATAGAACTCTTATTAAAGACTCTATAAGTCTTGCTAGAGGTGAAATAACCTAAAAATATATCTTCATTAGTCTTAAAATCAAAATTTCCAAGATTATCCTTAGTATTTAATATATAGCACTTGCATCCAAATACTCTTAGGTATGATATCTTGGGTTTTCTACCATCCCATAGCTCATAAGATGTTTTATTGAGAATAGGTCTTTTAAAAACTCTATTTGCAATATAACACGAAGTATTAATTGCTTTGGCCCAGAAGAAATTCTGTAAAGAATACTCATTGAGCATGGTTCTAGCCATTTATATAAGTGTTCTATTTTTCCTCTCTACAACACCATTTTATTGTGGTATTCTAGGAGTTGAAAAGTTATGAAAAACTCCATTCTCCAAACAATAGGTTTCAAAAGACTCATTTTGAAATTCCTTTCCATGGTCACTTCTTATAGAAGAAATGAAGTAACCCTTTTCATTTTGAATTCTTTTTGTAAAGCTTTTGAAAGCATCAAAGGTATCATTCTTATGAGCTAGAAAGGACACCCAAGTAAACCTATAATAATCATTAATTAGGACTAGTGCATAATGTTTTCCACCTAAGCTACCACTTTTAGTAGGCCCTATTAAGTCCATCTGAATTAGTTGAAGGGTCTAGATGAACTTATAACATTTTTAGCTTTGTAAGAGGTTTGATGTTGCTTCCCCATTTGGTAAGGACCACATGTCTTGTCTTTAATGAAGTTTAGCTTGGGAAGACCTTCTACTAGCTTTCCTTTTGATAGGCTTTGTAGTAGATCCATGCTTGCATGTCCAAGTCTTCTATGCCATAACCAAGCCTCATTACTAAAAGACATAAAACACTTGAAAGATTGGTTATCCAAATTGTCTAAGTCAATTGAGTAGGTATTGCCTTTCCTTTCACCCTTGAAAACAACCTCATCATTCACTAATGTGGTGACTCAGTATTCTCTAGGATCAACGGTGGCTTTATTACCTTTGTCATACAATTGACCTACACTCAACAAATTATGTTGTAAGCCATTAACAAATAAAACATCATCAATCAAAGAATAACCATTCTTGTCAATGGTTCCAATGCCAATTACCTTACCCTTGGCATTGTTATAAATGTGACATTTCCACCTTCTTTTTCTTTCAATGCTATGAATAGCTTCCTATTGCCCATCATATGCTTAAAGCATCTATTATCCACATGCCAATTGCTTGATTTATTGGTGGCTGCCATAAATCCCTACACAATACAAGAAAATCACTTTTTCTTAGGTACCCAAGCATACTTGGATCCTCAGAGGTTAGGAGTTGAAGGGTCCTCTAATTTGAGGTGAACCTTCCTAATATAACAATGAATATTAATATGCCCATACTTCATGCAATAATGTCATTGGAGTTTAGACTTATGAGTCTTTCTCTTATGCACAACCTTAGTATAAGTAAAAGGCGTTCTCATACTTTGGTTATGTAAGTGCATGCAAGTGCATGAATGATGAGAAGTAGTAGAGAATTGTTTGTGTTTGTGTGTGTGAGCATGCTTTTTGTTATACGCGTAAGCATGATTGACCTTCATTGAAGTAGGCCTTTAGCCATTTTGTGCTTTCCCTTTGCCTTTAGGCATTAGGAATTTAGTGCTTAAAGCACTTTTCTTTCTCATGACCTTAACACTTAAAATTTGAGGTGTTGTTGGTCTAACAAATGTAGTAGGTGATGATGTGGATGAGGAGGCTCCATTGAAGCCTAAACCATGTCTAATTAAGGGTGGCCTTTATGATACTATTAGGGTATCCAAGACTTTCTTAACCTTATGAAATTTAGAGATAGAGCTTCTAAGCTCAATGACTTCTTCTTTTAGGGAGTCATTCTCTTTTCTCAATGAAGCTAATGATAAAGATGATTTGGAAAGATTTTCCATTGATTTTTTGAGTTCTTTATTTGAAGTTTTTAATTCACTTACAAGATTGCTAAGGGATTTGCAATCATCCTCTAATTTTGAGCATTTTCTCTTGTAAGATTTCATTTATGACTTATACTTATCACATCTCATAATGAGAGCTTCTAGAAGCTCTTCATCTACATCATCTAAATTATCATAATGAGAATGAGATGGAGTGCTTACCTCATTAGGAGAGTCTTCTTCAGCCATGAAACATATGTTGGCAATCTCTTCATCCTCTTTATCTTCACTTGAGCTATCATCCCAAGTGGCCTTGGAGCTTTTTCTCTTCTCTTTGTCCCCTTTCTTCTTCTTCTTTAACTTGGGACAATCATACTTAACGTGGCATTGCTTGCCACACTCATAACAAGTGACTTCATTTGATCTCTCTCTAGGATTAGGAGTTGTCTTTTTGAAGTTTTTTCTTTCGTTTCTTCTTCTAATGAGCTTCTTAGTCCTTCTAGAGAGCATTGCTAGCTCTTCTTCCTCCTTGTCACTTTCTTCTTCACTTGAACTAACCTCTATTTCCTTCTCCTTAGAAGTGCACTTGAGTGCTAAGGTTTTCTTTTCATGTTTTTAAAATTTTCTCCTTGGCCTCTCATTTTCTTCATCTCCTCATCTTTCTTTAAGGCTAACTCATGAGTTAAGAGTTTGCCTATCAAGACATCCATTGACACCTTCTCTATTTCCGGATTGGATTCTTGGATACTGCACACTCTAGCATAAAACTTTTCAAGAGGTAAAGACTTTAAAATTTTGGAGTTTACCTTATGATTTATGAGAATCCTTCCAAACTTCTTTATGTTGATGACGATTGTTAGGATTAGTCATGTCAGTGATGCTGTCATCCTCCTTCATCATAAACAACTCTCACTCCATCACATGCATTTCTAGCCGGCTAGATTACACCAAGGTGGTGCCTTCATGATAGTTCTCCAATGCTTTCCATATCTCATGGACTGTTTGGCAATGTTGTACTCTTCTAATCTCTTCTCTTGAAAGAGATCTTAGAAGAATTGTTATGGTTCTCTTATTTGCCATTTGATCTTCTATGTGCTTTAACCCACTATTCTCTAGAAATGAGTTCTTCATTCCCATCCACCATTTTGGGGGGTGGCTTCCATTCTTTCACGACAACATCCCAGAGATCCACCACATCTGTATCATGATAGATCCCCATCTTATACTTCCAATTAGTATGGTCAGCTCCATCAAAGTAAAGCTTGAGGTGTGAGTGGATTCCCTCTTGTGCCATGATCTTTGCTCACCCAATTTAGGTTTGTTTGTAAGACTTGGCTCTGATATCACTTGTTGGCCTAGGCACCAAGAAAGGGGTTTGAATTGGTGTTCAATTAAAAAATAAAATAAAGGATAAGGTGGTTAAGAAGTTGAGAAGAAGAAGAGAGAAATCAACATAAGTGTTTATAGTGGTTCGGGTTTTAACTAACCCTACGTCTACTCCCTAATTCTCTACATTTGGGTATTTCACTCAACTCAAATAGTGTTTCCAAGCTCACATCAAACTTTTACAACTTGTGTTTTCAAGACTCACACAAAAACCTTTCACTAGTGTTTTCAAGGCTCACACTTAAAACCTCTAACAAATGTTTTCAAGGCTCACACTAAAACCTCTCACAAGTGTTTTCAAGGCTCACACTAAAACCTCTTACAATGGTGTTTATTGCTCACACTAAAAAATCACTTAAAGCATAAAGAAGAATTGAAAGAATGAGTAGCAAATTTGCAAGAGTTTCGTTACAAATTAATGAATTCTCTTTCATTTACATCGTTTGGTAGAGTATTTATAACTCATATCCACCAAAGAGATGTTAAACTAAAACTATTAACAAATCTAAAAAATATGCTAAGCAGATTCATCATTAAATGCTTGTCAGGCTGAAGTCGCGATTGCTACTAACTTTTCGCTAACTTTATTTTGCTATACTTATCCTTATTTTCCCTATTTTCATTTTGATTCTTGTTATTTTCCTTATTGTTTTGTAAGTTGTTTAGGATTAGAAGAATTATTTTCAAGTTGTTTAAGTGACATTGAATTCTAATTCAAGCTAACATTTTTCAAATGCATTATTTTAAGTTCAATTTAAAGATTTTTTGAAATTGCAAGCTTTAATTTTCTTCAAAGTTTAGATATGGATAGTTTACATTATTATCTTTAGTTTTATCCTTCTATGTTGGTTCCATTTGTTTTCTAATTTTTATTTTGATACTATTTGTTCTTTTTCTTCAATTAGAATCATCTTTGTGAGGTTAAATTAGAGTTTACAAAAGGTTGAATTAAAACACAAATGATTAGTATGAGTATGAAATAATGAATTGAAGATATAAAACTTAAAGAAAACAAATGGAAGAGAAACTTAACACAAGAAATTGATTTTGAAGAAAAATATGCAAAGGAAAAGACTTGAATAAGAACACAAGATGCGAATACATCTTAAAGAATATTATCCAAAATGAAGTACACATCCTTTATTTTCTTATTCATTTCCACTATTTCCCTACTTTCCATTTTGATTATAATTATTTTCCTTATTGTTTTGTAAGTTGTTTGGGATAAGAAGAGTTGTATACAAGTTGTTTAAGTGAGATTGAATACCAATTCGACTTAACATCTTTCAAATCAATCAAAGCTTTTTGCAAATTGCAAGCTCTAATTTTCTTCAAAGTTTGAGTGTAGGTAATTGAAATTACTAATTTTAGTTTTCTTGTTTTTGTTTTATTTTTGTTTGATTTTTTCTTTCCATTTTTATACTTTTTTTTTTTTTTTGCTTCAATTAGAATCAATTTGATGAGGTTGAATTTGAGCTTACAAAGGCTTGAATTAAAACATAATTGATTTGTAAGAGGATGAAATAAGGAATTAAAGATAAAGATCTTGAAGAAAATGAATGGAAGAGAAACATTACGCTAGAAATCGAATTTAAAGAAATACACATAAGGATAACAATTTGAACAAGAACACAAGTTGCAATACATCTTAAGGAATAGTATCAAAAATCAAGTTCACTTCCTTCATTTTCTTATTCCTTTTTATAGTTTCATTTATTTCCATTTTGATTCTTATTGTTTTTCTTATTGTTTTGTAAGTTGTTTGGGATTGGAAAAGTTATTTGCAAGTGATATGAATGAGGTTGATTTAGATTACCTTACTTGTATGTTCATCATAAGTCATAAATCTATTCAATAATGATGCTACAACTTGGATTTTTAAATCCCAACTAGTTCTCCAGAAAACTTATTTATAGCAACCAAAGTTGTAAAAGATTTGAAGTGTGTCGACTGAAACCCTAAATTAACTAAGCAAATTTAAGATTAGAATTAATAGGCTTGTGAAATTATTAAGCCTTCACTCAATAATCTCATAAGTCCTTTCAAGAACTCAAGAAGAGAAATAAACTTTATAAAAGCTTATAGCCAAAAAGAATAATTCATTAATTATTAAGCTTGGTAGAATGTGAGGCTATATATAGCCTTTACAATGCTTAAGAAGTAAGTAGAAAAACCCTAAAATCTTAAGGCAAATTCATCCCTAATGAGTTGGCCACCTAAAATCATGCTTAAATCACTAATCTTAATGAAATAAGTAAGAAAGGAAAGCCTAATTATTAGTCCATGTGGTATTCAACTATCTTAAGGAAAGATCTTACAAGATTCTTTCTTAAGTTGCTTACAAGCATAAAGACTAACAAAATCTCCTAAAGATACTCTTAATTAGTTGTGGAAGGTGTATTCAGCCAACATGAAGAGTTCTTGAAGAATCTTAAAAATCTTGAAAAATCTTAAAAGAATCTTGAAAATCTTGGAAGAATCTAGCAAATCTTAAAAGAATCTAGCAAATCTTGAATGATCTTGGAAGAATCTTGAATTTCGAATGTCAAATCTTGATTAGGTTGAATTCATGCATGTTTTCTCTTAGGACATGGGTTTTTGTGTTGTTGGAACATATGTCTTGTTAGGACATGTTATCTTGTCTTAATGAAAACATTATCCATTTGTAACAAACCTTATCTATTATGTCTTAATTAAGACAATCTTAACAACCTTATCCACTTATGCTTACAAAGACATATGTTGTCCTAATGATACCTTGTCATAAATAATGAATTTTTGGACTTTCTTTTAACTTATTTCTCGTGTCAATGAGGGCCCATAGAAACTATCCACAATTAAAATTGAGTTAAAATGGGCCTTGATTTAGGCTTGACAATGATCCACTGAAAGTCCACGGACCAACTTTTTGGCCTTGAATTCTATGTGCCATTCCTCAAGTTTAATGGTCCTATTGGGGTTATTTTCATATTTCCCTCATTCTTTGGAAAGATTCATCTCAAATCTTGGCTATAAAAAAACCAAACATAATAGCTAACAAAAAAAAAAATCCTAATTGAAACTTACCGTGAAAATTATATGGCTTTCCACCCGCATTGAATACAACTTGCATGAAACCATCTACAATAAGGTTAATACATGCAAAATCTAGCAAAAAAGAGTCTGAATCAAAATCAAACATCTAGAAGAAACCCTTACACATGTTTCCCATCTAGTATGGAGAAACACTAAAGAAAATAATTTATTTAAAATAAAAACACTAGATAGAGAAAATCTAGGTTTAAAAAAATATCGAGAATCTAAAGAAGAACTAAGAACACAAAAGTAAAATAACTTATAAAATCAAAAGATTATGTTCTACCTAACTAATGTCTAAAACCAAAAGAAGAAGAAAACACATGTTTATAAATAATAGAAAAAGGAATCACAAGTTTAGAAGAGGAAGAAGAGTTAGAAACATGAAAATTAGAGTTTAACTAACTTTCCTTATTAAAAACTCATTTTAAAAGAAAAGGAAAATAAAAACTAGAAACTAGAAGAAGGAATGCAAAAAGTAATTTTAAAAGGAAACAAATGAGTAAAGGAGAAATTGCAAATGCAAAAACTAAAGGTGAAAATAATTTTCCTATAAACTAAACATTTAAAATAGAAAAGAAACTCATAACAAATACTATAACCAAAACAAAAAGAAGTTCTAAAATGTTTAAAGTGAAAAAAAAGTTTAGAAATACAAAGACAACATCTAAAAGAATCAAATAACTATTTTGTACTAGAATTAATCTCACAAAACACAGAGGAAGAGTTTGAAATGCAAAACCTAGAGTCAAAACATTGCAAAGTTTAAAACAAAAAGAAGAAAGATAAAAATAAAGGTTAAAAGAAGGAAAATAATGTTTAGAACAAAAAGAACACTTAAATACATTAAAAAAAAATTAAAAGAAGAAAAATATTATTTAGAATAACACAAACAACTAAAATCATTAGAAATAAAACTAGGTGTATAAGAATCCTTTTTGCATAAGACTTTAACCTTACTCTTCATTATTATTGTGCCTTCATCAAAAGAATTAAGAGTAAGGTTATGATGAAGAACATTCTTTGTCTCCTTAAATGAAAACAATCCTTCACACCTTGAAAATAAGAAATAAAAGCACTATATAAAAGATTGTGTAAGTCATTAGTGGCACAATATTTCTCTTAAAACAATATCATGGTTATGGGCTCTCGAGAAGAATAGCTCTTATCACTTTCTTTTATAATAAGACTTTTCTTTTGTACACCCTCTCGTTTTGCATAAACTTATCTTTTTTATGTGCACCCTCTCTAAGCTCTCATTTTTTTCTCTCTAAGCTCATATCTCTTTATGGTTTTCACACAACTCTCATTTTGTTGTGCAATAATTATTTCTTTTTACTTTTATGTGTACAATCTCTCTCTCTCTCTCTCTCGTTCTCTATCTCTTTGCTTCATTTTATTTTTAAACATCATCATCATCTTTATTTGTAATAAGTGCATCATAATGTATGACATTTACAATTTGAATATTGGTACAAACTTCTAATGGTGGTATCTCATCAACATGTAAACTAGTACTATCACCATTCTCTAATACATTCATAGCCTCTTTATTTATGCACTTATGTTCAATCTTTTGGCTTTCAATGCTTGTATCATTATGCATAGAAGAAGTTTGAATGCCCATTATACCTTTCAAATTAAGAATCTCATCCTCAATAGTAGCATAAAAAGCTTTTATAGGATTTGGAAACAATTCTTTATAGGAATTTAGTGCAAACCATCTTTGCATTCTTTTCTTCAACCCTTTCCATATAGATATAGGATTCCTTCCATAATACTCTCTATCATATGATAATCATTCCCATTATTGTAAAGCATTATCTTCAAATTTAAGAGTAATAACTAGTACCTTATTTTCCTCAAAATAGATATCAAAATTCAAACACGATCTCTGCTTATTTTTTACATGTTAAGTTCTCCTTAAGACCACCTTTTCCATAACATTTTTTCATTTTTGGATTATTAGAATTTGAGGTAATTTGTATGTTTCTAAGTTGCTCTGTCTTATCTTTGAACTCTTTTTACATAATAGCCATATGTTCTTATGTTTCTTTCATGAACAACCCCACACTTTGAATCATCATTAAGATTTTCCATGGTTAGCAAATAACAAACAAATCCTTACAAAATACTTCCTCACGTGTTAATGAAACTCACACTCATGTTTAACTCAGAATAGGCTTTTACCCTCTTATAAGTTCACACTCTTTCTTTTTACCTCTTTAGTTTCTTTTCTTTGAGTTCTTTGAGGACTAAGGTTACTTTATGTCAAATTAAGCTCAATGAAATCACAAACAACTAAAAAACTAAACTTAAAAAGACTTAGAAAATAAAGGAATTCAAAATAACATAATTAATTACAAAGAAAACAAGTTTAGCAAAAATTAAGGCCTAATTGCAATTTGAAAAAGAAGGAATTTGGAAGTTTCAAAGTGTGTTTTGAACTAAAAAACAATGGAAAATTGAGGTCTAAGCCAAATCCCAATGTTGTAGACAAATCAGTTGTTTTTACAAAGTTAAGTTCAAATTCAAGCTTAGGTCCTTTTTGATTTTTTTCTTTTCTTTCTCTTTTTTTTTAAACTTTTCTTTTTCTTCATCCTTTATTTTTTATTTTTTTAATTTTTGAAGCTAAAATGGAATTTAAAACACATAAGTTACAAAGAACAACTTAATCAATGCAAAGAAATATGATTAAAGCCACATATAGTAAGTTAAGGTACAAATGGAAATTTCATAATTTCTTTCAATTTGGAGGGTATGGTTCAACCTTATACACACAAGAAACATTAAGGAATGGTTAGGAAACAAAAATAAATGAATTTGAATGAAAAATAATGAAGAAATCAAATGAAATAAGCTAAATTTCAAGTTTCCTTAATTTAAGGAAATTTAGACAAAGTTCCTAAATTTTAGGAATTTCTTGAGTAAAATGGTTCTAACCTAAAATTAAGGACACAAGAATGATTAATCAACAATGAAAAATGAAGTTGAGTAAAAAGAATCACTAGAATCTGAGTTGGACAAGGAAAATAAGCTATTTTACAAAGTTCTCTAATTTAAGAAAATTTTACAAAACAGACAATTCTTAACTATTTTTTAATAATAAATGAATGATTAATAGTGTTGAAACAAACCAATTTGATGATAGAAACATAAAGAAATCTGAATTGAATAAGAAAGACTTGTTGAATCTGAATTGAACGAGGAAATATGCAAATCATAATTTTTTTTTGTGATTTTGAAGATGCAAATATGACTTGGAACACATTATAATGTTGAAATAACACTTAAATAAGATGAAAAAAAAGTTTTGGTGTTTGGATATTGAAGAAATAGAATGGAACAAGGAAAAGATAGGAAATTGCAAATTGAGTTTTTTTTTTGTGATTTTATTAATGCAAATAGCCCAGAACAAAAATCAAACACAAAAGAATGATTAAATATAATAAAAAAACTAATTTAATGAAGAAAATGAAGAAAACAAAATTGAACATAATAGAACAAGATTACCCCAAATTGAGTTCAATAAAGCATAAAGGAGCAAATTGAATGTAAATAACACATTGAACATAAAGAACAATGAATTTAAAGGATACTTAATTGATTTTGAAGATTTGGCTCTGATGCCATACGAATGAGGTTAGTTTAGATAACCTTACTCGTACGTTTAACACAAGTCCTAAATCTATTCAAGAATCAAGCAATAAGTTTGATCTTCAAATCCTAACCAAATTTATAAAAAACTAGTTTTTAACAACCTAACTTATAAACATTTAAAGTGTGTTAATTTAAACCTTAAATTAACTAGGCCAATTTAAGATTAGAATCAACAAGTTTGTGAAATTATAAAGCTTTCACTCAACAATCTCATCAAGTCCTTTCAAGAACACATGAAGACAAAATCAATTGCACAAAAGCTTATAGCCAAAAAGAATAATTCATTTACTATTAAGCTTTGCCGAATGAGGGTGACTATATATAGTCTTTACAAGGCTTAAGAAATAAGTAGAAAAATCTAAAATCCTAAGGCGATTCATCCATAATGAGTTGGACACCTAAAAACATGCTAAAATCACTAATCCTACTAAAATAAGCAAGCAATGAAAGCCTTATGAATGGTGCATGTGGTATTCGGCCATCACAAGGAAAGATCTTACAAGAATTTTTCTTAAGGTTCTTACAAGCATAAAAAACTCACAAAATATCCTAATGATAGCCCTAATTATATAAGCAAGTCGTATTTAGCCAATAGGAAGAGTTCTTAAAGAATCTTGAAAATCTTAGAAGAATTTTGAAAATCTTGGAAGATTTTAAAAGAATTTTGAAAATCTTAGAAGATCTTGGAAGAACCTAGCAAATCTTGAAAGATCTTGAAAGAGTCTTGAATTGATACACTTTAAATCTCTATAACTTTAGTTGCTAGAAATAAGGTTTTCTAGAGGTGTAGTTGGGATTTGAAGATCTAACTTATTGCATAGTCCTTTAATATGTTTAGGACTTGTGCTAAACAATGGGTAAGATAATCTAAACCAACCTTACTCATATTAGCAAGTTGATTAAGTGAGATTGAATTCAACCTAACATCATTCAAATCCATTATTTTGAGTTTAATTCAAAGCTTTTTGCAGATTGCAAGTTCTAATTTTCTTCAAAGTTTATGTATGTAGTTTAAACTACTTTCTTTAGTTTTCTTCCTTTTGCTTTATTTTTGTTTATTTTCTTCTTTCCATTTTGATAATATTTATTCTTTTCCTTCAATTATGATAAATTTAGTGAGGATGAATTAGAGCTTGAAAAAACTTGAATCAAACACAATTACTTAGTAAGAGGATGAAGGAATGAAGTGAAGATAGAGAACTTGAAGAAAATGAATGAAAGAAAAGCTTAACACAAGAAACCAAATTTTTTTTTAAAAAAAGACACATACAAGGAAAATGATTTGGACAAGAGCACAAGATCCAAATACATCTTGAAAAATAGTATTTAAAATCAAGTGCACATTTATTTTCTTGTTCTTTTCCATGTTTTCCCTTTTGTCCATTTTTATTCTAGTTGTTTTCCTTATTATTTTATAAGTTTTTCAAGATTAGAATAGTTGTTTGCATGTTGTTTGAGTGAGATTAAATTATAATTCGACTTAGCATCTTTCAAATCCACTATTTTGAGTTTAATTTAAAGCTTTTTACAAACTGTATGCTCTAATTTTCTTCAAAGTTTATGTGTAGGTAGTTTAAATTACTATCTTTAGTTTTCTCTCTTTTATTTTGTTTTATTTATTTTATTCTTTTTGTTTTGATATTGTTTTATGCAAACATCCAAGGCAAGCCTAAAGATCCACTTCTACTTCAAGGCCTGATTACAAGAGGAAGGCTAAATAATTTCAAGGGTACAATTAGATCTTTCATGCATAGGGGATTAACACTTGCATTAGACTAAGAACTATAAAGGATGAATGAAGCCCAATTAAAAAAAGATTAAACTTGGACTTTTCAAATGGTGCGCTTAACTTGATCTAATGGCACTTAACATGTGGAGAGCATAAAGGCCCATTACCATTCGGCCAAGGCATGGAAAAGGAGCCCAAACCATGTGGATAAAGGGATTTAGACAACAAGTCAAAGATCTTTCAAGATTATGCTTAGTTGACAGAGGTCTTCGTTGCTCTTTAGGATTTCTCCTTTTGGCTAAATATCTTATCCTTTTACTTTAAGATTTTATTAGTCTTTTATTGTTATCGTCAAATTAGAATAAGGAGTTTAAGTGCTACAAAATTACCTTGGTTGGATACCTTTGGCCAATCATATGCTTTGCTTTAGTTTTTAACGTTTGATTATGATTTAGTTTTCCATGTTACTTTTAGGATTAGTCTAGGTAGCCAAACAACTTATGGTTGAATTATGCTTAGTTTTTAGGGTTTCATTAGGGTTTATTCAAGACTTTGTAAAGGGTATTTAAACCCATATTTGGCTATTGAGATAAAATTAATGAAATATTCTTTTGGTAATAAGCTTTTGTGAGATTGAATTCTCTTCTTGAGTTCTTGAAAGGACTTATTGAGTTTGTTGAGTGAAGACTTAATAATTTCACAAACTTGTTAATTCTAACACAACTTTAAATCTTTATAGCTTAGGTTGCTAGAAATAAGTTTTCTGGAGATTTAGTCTGGATTTGAAGATTAAACTTGTTACTTGAATAGACTTGGAACTTGTGTAATCAAGTATATGGGTAAGGATCAATCCAATGTTGTTTATATAATTTGGTATTAGAAAGGCTTTCAATATCAAAAGGTATATTGCAATTCAATTTTCATTGTTTTCTAGTTTATTGCATCAATTATATTCTATTCTTCTCCTTAGAATCTAATTTTGAGTCTTTCTTTTTCATTGTGTTCTAATTTGTTTCCATCATTAACATAGTTTGTTTCATAATTAAATATCATAATTTCATCATCAAATTCCTTTAAAATTACATTGCATTGCAAAATTTCATTAAATTAAGGAACTTTGCAAAATTAGCTTATTTTCTTATTTGATTTAGATTTGTGTTTTTCTTTCCATCCAAATTCATTTTTCTTCATTGATTAATCATTGTCATGTCTTCAATTTCAAGTTAGAACCATTTCCCTTAAGAAAATCCTTAAAATTTAAAAGTTTGTCAAAATTTCCTGAAATTAAGAAAACTTGAATTTTAGATTATTTCTTGCAATTCCTTCATTATTTCTCATACCAATTCATTTCTTTTTATGTATAATCACTATCTTTGTGTTTCATGTGTGTCTAAGGCCAAACCTTATCATCAAATTCAAGGGTATGAGTTGAAATTATGAAAATATCCCTATTACACCTAATTTAGCTTTTACGTGTTTTAAGCTTGATTTTGAGTTAATGTTTATAATTATATCAATTTTAGTCTATTTTAGCTTTAAAGTTAGAAAAAGAGAAAAAAGTTAAAAAAGAAAGAACATCTAAAAAGAAAGAAAAGAAGCTAGAATTGCATGCAAGTTTTTTGAAGCCAAATTGGCCTAGACTTGAATTTTCACCAAATTTTGAGTTTAAAACACCAATTTGAAACTTTTAAATTTCCCTTGATTCTCAACTTGTGATTAGATCTTTACTTTGTGCTAAATTTGTTTCTTTGTATCCAATTGTGTTTGGATTCCTTTATTATCTAAGTCTTTCTAGGTTTAATTTTGGCTTGTTTATAATTTGTTTAAGATTAATTTAACATAAAATAACCTTAGTCCTTAAAGAACTCAAAGAAAAAAATATTGGGAGGTAAAAGGCAAGAGTAGTGAGCTCATTAGAGGGTATAAGCCTATTTTGAGTTAAACATGAGTGTGAGTGCTATCAACTAAGTGTAAACATGTTAGAGAGTATTTTTTGAGGATTTTATTTATTATTTACTAACTATGGTAGATCCTAAAGATGATTTAGAGTGGAAATTGTTTATGAAAGAAACACGAGATCATAAGACCCTTATGAAAAGGAGTTTTAATAGCAATTGGAGAGCTTGCAAATCATCTCAAATTCTAACTCCACCTATACCAATCCTAAGTTACCAAGGCATGGGACGATCATTCATGATGATGAAGAAGGCGATTCCATGAAGGAGAATTTCTAACATTCTAGAAAGCAAGATGGCACTATCAATGACATAAAGATGAAAATTCCTATTTTTAATGTTTATATTGATCCCAAAGCTTATTTGTCTTAAGGAAAAGAAAGTAGATTTTATTTCTAATTGTCATAATTATAGTGAGGACAAGAAATTAAGTTTCCTACTATAGAGTTTGTAGGTTATGCTCTTGTATGGTGGGATCAAATTTTGTATACGAGGAAAAGATGTGGGGATAATACAATTTGTACCTGGGTAGAGATGAGAAGGACTACGAGAAAGAGATTTATACCTAGTCATTACTATTGGGATCTACACAATAAATTGTAAGGGCTTGTGCAAGAGAATAGGAGTGCAAGGAAGTATTATCAAGAGCTAGAGATTACTCTAGGTAGGGTCAAGATTGAAGAAACTATGGAGCAAACTTTGGCATATCTTTTTATTAGGCTTGATAGATAAATTACACATAAGGTTGAATTGATGCCTCATAAAGACTTAGAGGATTTGTTTCATCTTGCACTTATGGTGGAAAAACAGCTAAAAGTTAAGCCTTCTTGCCCAATTTCAATTTTGTTTCTTGGACTAACAAGTTTAAAAATGGTTATAAGCCTAACAATTGGTCCAAGGTCAAACCAGCTAAGAAGGAAGGAGGGAAGCCCTATCCTAGTGCTAAGGCCGACCATCTAAAAGGTTTAGTTCCATTATTTATTTTAAATGCAAATGTAGAGGACACATGGCACATGATTTTCTTCATAAAAGGACCATGATTTTGCATGATGAGGATATTGTAAATTATGATGAGAAAGATTATGTTGAGACCAACCTTAAGATGCCTCCTTTAGAAGATGCTAGTGATGTGGATGTTGATGAGGACCCCAATGAGGTAAATAGTAAAGAAATGTTTGTGAGTAGGCATTCTTTAAGTGCCCAAATTAAGAAGGATCAATAATAAAGAGAAAATATTTTTCATGCTAGATGTAGAATTGATAACAATCTTTGTCTTCTATTATTGATGGTGGTAGTTGCACTAATGTGACTTATACCTATCTTGTTGAAAAGATGAAATTACCAACTTTAAAACATCCTAAACCATATCACTTGTAATGGTTAAATGAATATGGTGAAATTAAAGTAACTGAGCAAGTAAAGATTGCATTTTCTATGAGTAAGTATAAGGATGAGGTTCTTTGTGATGTAATACCTATGCAAGCTAGTCATATGCTTTTGCAGTGTCTATGGCAATTTCATAGGAGAGTAAAACATGATGGGTTCTTTAATGTTTATGAATTTGATTTTGGGGGCAAACACATTGTACTGTCTTTTTTATCACCTCAACAAATATATAAGGACTAAAAAGTTCTAAAAGAAAGAGAAAGTGTGCATAGAGGAGAATAAGAATTAGTGTAGTAAAAAGAGAGCCATGAGAGGCATGATCTTAGAGAGGAAAATGGAGAGAAGAGAATGGAAGCGCATAAGAAATGTGGGGGGCATGCAAAAAGAAGAGGGTGTGAAAAAAGCTTTTTATGCAAATGAGAGTGATGTAAGGAAAGCCATTCAACCCAAAGCACTCATGATTTGTTTTTGTATATGGAATTGCAGTTTGCACATTTTTCTTTTGATGATGAACTAATTGAATTTTTTCCTAGTTGTTACATGATTTTGTAGACTTGTTTCTCAAGGATGTGCTAAAAGGATTACCACCTTTTAGCGATATTGAACATCAAATAAACTTTATATTGAGCTCTCAATATCCTAACAAACCCACCTATAAAAGCAATCCTAATAAGACATAGGAGCTTCGAATACAAGTAGAAGAATTAATGGACAAAAGTTTTGTAAGGGGAATTTGTAAGGGAAAGTATGAACCCATGTGTAGTTTCTATTTTACTTGTACCTAAAAAGATAGATCTTATCACATGTGTATAAATTATTGGACAATTAATAAAACAAAAATTAAGTATAAGCATTCAATTCCTAGGTTAGATAACATGTTAGATAAGTTGCTTAATGTATGCATATTTTTTAAAATTGATTTAAAAAATGGTTATCATCAAATTCGTAAGGGATTAATGGAAAATAGCTTCTAAAAATAAATATGTATTGTATGAGTGGTTAATAATGTCTTTTAGGCAAACTAATGCCCCTAGCACCTTTATGAGATTGATGAGCCATATTTTGCATACATACTTTGGATAATTTGTAGTTGTTACTTTGATGACATTTTTATATATTTTAAATCATTAGAAGAACATATTGAGCATGTAAGGGTTGTTTTTGACATTTTGCACAAAGAAAGGTTGTTTCTTAATTTTAAAAAGAGTTCATTTTGTACTAGTAGATTTGTATTCTTAGGATTTATGGTAAGGAAAGATAGAATACAAGTTGATGAGAAAAAGGTAAGTGTTGTCCAATCTTGGCCAAAACCTATAAACATAAGTGGGGTAAGATCTTTTGATGATTTAGGTAGCTTTTATAAAAGATTTGTAAAGGATTTTAGCATAATTACGACACCCTTAACCAAAATTATAAAGAAAAGTGTTGGTTTTCAATGGGGGAGGCGTAAACAAAAGTCTTTTGAGTTGTTAAATTTTAAATTAACTAATGCACCTTTTATTAGCTTTACATAACTTTTTTAATACTTTTGAAATTGAATGTGATGCTTTAGGTTTGGTCATTGAAGCCATTTTAATGTAAGAAGGAAGACCCATTGCTTACCTTAATTGTTACAAGCATGGATCACAAGCTTGAAGATCCACTCCAACTTCAATCTATTTATGATATCTTCTCATTGGCCTAATATCATAGCCAAATATTCGTAGGATCTTTTAAGCAATCCAAAATAAGGAGTTTTAGTCCTAGGAAGCTATCTTGGCCAAATATAGCTTAGCCAATCATGTTATTTGTTTTGTTTTCCTTATTCTCTTAAGATTATTATCTTTAGCTATTATTTTGGTGGCCAACCTAGCCTTGGCCGAATATAGCTACTTTGTTAAGGGTTATTGTTTCTTCCATTCTAGCTAATAATACTAAGCATGTAAGGCTATATATAACACTTTTCCATTTGGTCAAAACACATTGAATGAATAATTTTTTTCGTTGGCAAATTTTGCTTTATGAGATTGTTTCTCTTTTTGAGTACTTGATGGGACTTAGTGAGAATGTTGATTGAAGGCTTCATAATTTCACAAATTTGTTGATTCTAATCTTAAATTAGCTTAGTTAATTTAGGGTTTGAATTAACACAACTTTAAATATTTATAATTTAGGTTGCTATAAATAGGTTTTCTAGAGATTTAGTTAGGATTTAAAGATCAAACTTGCACTTGATTCTTGAGTAGACTTGGGACTTGTGTAATAGGCATATGGGTAAGGATCAAATGAACTTCTTCCATATCATTAATGAAAAACTTAAAGGAACTACACTGAAATGCCCAACCTATGACATGGAGATGTATGCATTGGTTAGGGCCTTGCAAACATAGTAACATTATCTTTAGCTTAAAGAATTTGTAATCGGTATAGGTCATGAATTTTTAATGTGCCTTATGAAGTGAAATTATTAAGTCTTTTCCATATGTAATAAGGTAAAAACAAGGTAAGGATAATGTAGTGAACACTGCACTATCATGAAGGTATACTATTCTTTCTCTTTTGGACTCTAAGTTGTTAGGATTTGATTACATTAAGGATTTTGTATAATGATGATGTTGATTTCAGCATGTACTTTAAAATTGTAAGAAAGCTGCTTTTAAAAGATATTTTGGGCATGATGGATTTTTTTTAGAGATAACAAACTTTGTGTGCCTAAGTCTTCTTTACATGAATTTTGTGTTAGGAAAGCCCATGAGGGTGGGCTAATGAGCACTTTAGTGTGTAAAAGACCTTATTGTATTGCATGAACACTTTTATTGGCCCAATGTGCGAATTGCTGTGTAAAGAATTTGTGATAAATGTATTGAATGTAAATAAGCTAAGTTTAAATCAAGACCACTTAGACTTTATATGCTCCTTGGATTAATATATCTATGGACTTTGTTTTGGGTTTACCTAGTTCTAAATATGGTAATGATATTATTTTTGTGGTTATTGACCATTTTTCTAAGATGACATTTTATTATATGTCATAAAACTAATAATGCCATTAATGTTGCTAATTTAGTTTTTAAAGAAATTGCGAGGAAAGTATGCCTAGAACTATTATTAGTGATGGGAATACAAAATTTTTGAATTTATTTTTGAAAACACTATGGGGTAGATTGGGAACTAAATTTTTATTTTCTACTTCTTGTTACCTACAGACTAAAGGAAAAACTGAAGTTGTGATTATAACATTAGGGCAACCTTTAAAAGTTTTAATTAAAAAGAACTTGAAGTCTTAGGAAGAATGTTTGTTGCATATAGAGTTTGCATAAAATAAGAGTGTGCATTCATCTACCCATTATTGCTCTTTTGAGATTATTATGGATTTGTGCCATTAAGTCATTTAGATATTTCCCATGTTCTTTTTAATTTACATGTATACGTGAAAGGTAAGAAGAAATATGATTTTGTTAACATTTGCATGAGAAGGTACATTTAAACATAGAAAAAAGGAATGAATAAGTAGCTAAAAATGCAGATAAGGATAGAGTTAGAGTTGTATTTAAACCAGGAGATTGGGTTTGGGTACAAATTAGGAAAGAGAGGTTTCCTAATCTTAGGAAAAGTAAGCTAAACACTAAGGCAAATGGACCTTTTCAAGTCTTATAGAGGATTAGTGATAATGCTTACAAATTAGACTTGCCTAGTGATTATAAACTCTTAATGTTGCTAATTTGTCTCTTTTTGATTTAGATGAAGATTTTAATTGAGGATAAATCCTCTTAAGGAATGTGGGCATCATGCAAACATCTAAGGCAAGCCTAAGGTTCCCTTTCAACTTTAAGACCTAATTATAAGACGAATGCTAAATAAGTTTAAGAATACAATTAGAACTTTCATGCAAAGGGGAACAATGCTTGGATTAAACTAAGAACAATAAAAAGTGCATAAATGGTGCACTTAACTTGAACCAATGGAGCTGAACATGTAGAGAGGACCAAGGCCCATTATCATTCAACCAAGGCATTGAAAAGGAGCCCAAATTATATGGATAAAGGAATTTGGACAAGTAAAAAATTTGTCAAGATTATGCCTAATTAGCAAAGTTGTTCTCTTCTTTTTATGATTTCCATTAGCTGAATATCTTCTCCTTTAAGACTTTGTTATTCTTTCATTCTTGTATCCAATTTATAATGAGTTTAAATTCTATAAAGCTACCTTGGACAAATTCCTTTGGCCAATCATATGTTTTGCTTTAGTTTTCCTTGTTTGTTTAGGATTTACTTTTCTGTATTGTTTTAGGATTAATCTAGGTGGCCAAACACCTTATGACTGAATTATGCTTCATTTTTAACATATCTTTAGGATTTATTCAACACTTTGTAAAGGGTATTTAAGCCCTTATTCAGCCATTGAGCTAAAATTAATGAATTATTCTTTTAAACTATATGCTTTTGTGAGATTGAATTCTCATCTAGAGTTCTTAAAAGGACTCAGTGAGATTGTCAAGTGAAAGATTAATAATTTCATAAACCTGTTAATTCTAACCTTAAATTGACTTAGTTAATTTAGGATTTAAGTTAACATAACTTTAAATCTTTGCTAGAAACAAGTTTTCTAGAGTTCTAGTTAAGATTTGAAGATCAAACTTATTACTTGATTCTTGAATAGACTTGGGACTTATGAAATCAAGCATATAGGTAAGGATCAATCCAACATTATTCATATCACTAGTTCTTCTTTTGCTTCAATTAGAATCAATTTGGTAAGATTGAATTAAAGCTTACAAAAGCTTGAATTGAAACTTAATTTATTAGTAAAAGGATGAAAAAATGAATTGAAGATATAAAATTTGAAGAAAACAAATGGAAAAGACATTTAATACAAGAAACTGAATTTGAACAAAAGTAAACAAAGAAAATGATTTGAATAAGAACACAAGATGTAAATACAACTTAAGGAATAGTATCCAAAATCAAGTACACATCTTTTATTTTCTTATTCTTTTTCATAGTATCCCTTCTTCTTGTTTTGATAGTTGTTGTTTTCCTTATTATTTTCTGATTTGTTTAGGATTAAAAAAGTTGTTTGTAAGTTGTTTAAGTGAGATTGAATTCTCATTCAACCTAACGTCTTTTAAACTATTATTTTGAGATCAATTCAAAGCTTTTTACAAATTGCAAGCTGTAATTTTCTTCACAAATTGCATATGAATAGTTTAAATTACTATCTTTAGTTTTATTTTCCCTGTTTTTGTTTATGTTTGTTTTCTTTTTTCCATCTTGACACTACTTGTTCTTTTGCTTCAATTTGAATCAATTTGGTGAGGTTAAATTAGAGCTTATAAAAGCTTGAATTAAAACACAATTGATAAGTAGGAGGATAAAAGAAAGAATTGAAGATAGAGAATTTAAAGAAAACAGTTGGAAAAGAAACTCACACAAGAAACCAAATTTGAAGAAAAACACACAGGGAAGACAATTTCAAGAAAAACACAAGATACAAATACATCTTAAGGAATTGTATAAAAAATCAAACCCACATCATTTATTTTCTTATTTTTTTCTATAGTTTCCCTTCTTTCCATTTTGATTTGAGTTGTTTTCCTTGGAGAATAGTATCTAAAATCAAGTGCACATCTTTTATTTTCTTATCCTTTTCCATGGTTTCCTTCTTTTTCGTTTTGATTCTAGTTGTTATCCTTGTTGCTTTGTAAGTTATGTGGTATTAGAAGAGTTTTTTTGGAAGTAGTTATGTGAATCGACCTAACATATTTCAAATATATTAGTTTGTGATCAATTCAAAGCTTTTTGCTCATTGTAAGCACTAATTTTCTTCAAAGTTTAAATGCAGGTGGTATAAATTACATTCTTTAGTTTTCTTCCTTTTGTTTTGTTTCTGTTTATTTTCTTATTTTCATTTTGATACTATTTGTTCTCTTGCTTTATTTAGAATAAATTTGGTAAGGTTGAATTCGAGCTTACAAAAGCTTGAATTAAAACACAAATGATTAATAAGATGATGAAATAATGAATTAGAGATATAAAACTTAAAGAAAATGAATGGAAGTGAAACTTAACTCAAGAAACTGAATTTGAAGAAAAACACATAAGGAGAATGATTTGAACAAGAACACAAAATGAAAATACATCTTGAACAATAGTATCCAATTGAATTTCTAGAAAAACACATAAGGAAAATGATTTGAATAAGAACACGAGAATATATCTTGAATAGTAGTATCCAAAATCAAGTAAATAACCATTATTTTTTTTATTCCTTTCCATAGTTTTCTTTTTTTTCGTTTTGATTCTAGATGTTTTCCTTATTCTTTTGAAAGTTGTTAGGGATTAGAATAGTTGTTTGTAAGTTCTTTAAGTGAGATTGACTTCTAATTTGACCTAACATCTTTCAAATCTATTGTTTTGAGTTCAATTGAAAGCTTTTCATAAATTGCAAGTTCTAACTTCTTTAAAGTTTGCGTATGGGAAGTTTAAATTACTATCTTTAATTTTCTTACTTCTGTTATGTTTTTATTTGTTTTCTTCTTTACGTTTTAAAACTATTTGTTCTTTTGCTTCAATAAGAATGAATTTGGTCAGGTTAAATTAGAGCTTTTAAAAGCATGAATTAAAACACAATTGATTATTAAAAGGATGAAAGAATGAATCAAAGATAGAGAGCTTAAAGAAAATGAGTGGAAGAGAAAATTAGTAGAAGAAATCAAATTTGAAGAAAGACATATAAAGAGAATGATTTAAATGAGAATACATGACATAAATACATCCTAAAGAATGGTATCCAAAATCAAGTACACATATTTTATTTTCTAAATCTTTTCCATTGTTTCCCTTCTATCAGTTTTGATTCTAGTTATTTTCCTTATTGTTTTGTAATTTGTTTGGGATTAAAAGAGTGGCTTGTAAGTTGTTTAGGTGAGATTAAATTCTAATCCAACCTAACATCTTTCAAATCCATTATTTTGAGTTCAATTAAAAGTTTTTACAAATTACAACCTCTAATTTTGTTCAAAGTTTGGTGTGGGTAGTTTAAATTTTTATCTTTAGTTTTCTTCCTTCCATTTTGTTTTTCTTTATTTTCTTTGTTTCATTTGGATTCTATTTATTATTTTGCTTCAATTATAATCAATTTAGTGAGGTTGAATTAGAACTTTGAAAGCTTAAATTAAAACACAATTTACTAGCAAGAGGATGAAAGAATGAAATGAAAACAAAGAGCTTGAGGAAAACGATTAGAAGAAAAACTCAGTGCAAGAAATCGAATTTGAAGAAAAACACACAAGGAAAACAATTTGAACAAGAATACATGGTACGTATAGTGTCTAAAATCAAGCACACATCCTATATTTTCTTATTCTTTTCCTTTGTTTCCCTTCTTTCTATTTTGATTCAAGTTGTTCTCCTTATTCTATTTGTAATTTGTTTGGATTTAGAAGAGTTGTTTGCAATTTGTTTAAGTGGGATTAATTCCAATTTGACCTAACTTTTTCAAATCAATTATTTTGAGTTCAATTTAATGATTTTTGTAAATTGAATGCTGTAATTTTCTTCAAAGTTTCCATGTGGGTAGTTTAAATTACTATGTTTAGTTTTCATCCTTTTGGTTTTTTTTTTCATTTGTTTTCTTATTTCTTTTTCCATATTCACTCAAAATCAAATTAGTGAAGTTACATTATAGCTTGCTAAAGCTTGAATTAGAACAAAATAGACTAATAAGAGGATTAAATATTGAATTGAAGAGAGAGAACTTTAAGAAAATGATTAAAAGAGAAACTTAACACAAGAAACTAAATTTGAAGAAAAACACACAAGGAAAACAATTTGAACAAGAGCACAAAGTGCTTATATATCTTAAGGAATGTCATCCAAATGAAGCACACATCTATTATTTCCATATTCTTTTCCATAGTTTTGTTTCTTTCCATTTTGAATATAATTGCTTTCCATGTTGCTTTATAAGTCATTTAGGATTAAAAGAGTTATTTGTAAGTTATTTAAGTGAGATTGAATTCTAATTTGACCTAAAATCTTTCAAATCAAGTATTTTGAGGTCAATTCAAATCTTTTTGCAAGTTACAAGCTCTAATTTTCTTCAAAGTTTGTGTTTGGGTAGCTTAAATTACTATATTTAGTTTTCAACCTTTCATTTTGTTTTTGTTTATTTTCTTCTTTCTATTTCGATATCTTCTCTTGCTTCAATTAAAATCAATTTGCGAGGCTAAATTAGAGCATGCAAAATCTTCAGTTACAAAATAATTGATAAGTAAGAGGATAAAATAATGAATTTAGGATAAAAAACATGAAGAACATGAATGGCAGAAAGGCTTAGCTCAAAAAATAGAATTCAAAGAAAGACACACGATGAAACTATATCAAATAAGAACACAAGACCCAAATACATCTTGAAGAATAATGTCAAACAAAATCAAGTAGACATCCTTTATTTTCTAGTTCCTTTCCATAGTTTCCCTTCTTTTATTTTTGATTCTAGTTGTTTTCCCTGATGTTTTGTAAATTGTTCCAAATTAAAAGAGTGGATTGCAAGTTGTGCAGGCAAGATTAAATTTTATTTCGACCTAACATCTTTCAAATCTACTATTTTGAGATCACTTTAAAGCTATTTATAAATTGTAAGCTCTAATGTTCTTCAAAAATTGTCTATACATGGTTTTAGTTACTATTTTGAGTTTTCTTTTCCCTCCATTTTGTTCCTGTTTGCTTTCTTCCTTCCGTTTTGATACCATTTATTCTTTTGCTTCAATTAGAATCAATTTGGTGAGGTTAAATTAAAGCTTGCAAAAGATTAAACTAAAACAAAAATGATTAGTAGGAGGATAAAAGAATGAATTGAAGATAGAGAACCTAAAGAAAACAAATAGAAGGGAAACTAAACACAAGAAACCTAATTTGAAGAAAAACACATAAGGAAAATGATTTGAAGAAGAACACAAGATGAAAGTACATCTTAAGGAATAGTATAAAAAATGAAACACAAATTCCTTTATGTTCTAGTTCTTTTCATAGTTTTCCTTCTTTCCATTTTGATTCGAGTTGTCTATCTTATTGTTTTGTAAGTTGTTTAGGATTAGAATAGTTTTTTATAAGTTGTTTAAATGATATTAAATTGTGATTTGATCTAACATCTTTCAAATCTATTATTTTGAATTCAATTGAAAGCTTTTTGCAAATTACAAGCTATAATTTTCTTCAAAGTTTGCATGTGGATAGATTAAATTGCTATCTTTAGTTTTATTCTTTTTATTTTTATTTCAATTCTCTCTTTTTTCCATTTTGGTACTATTTGTTATTTTCATTCAATTAGAATCAATTTGGTAAGGTTGAATTAAAGCTTCCAAAAGCTTGAATTAGAATATAATTTGTTAGTAAGAGGATGTATGAATGAGCTGAAGATATAGAACTTGAAGAATACAAATGGAAGAGAAACTTAACACAAGAAACTAAATTTGAATGAAAATCTATAAAGGAAACGATTTGAAGAAGATCATAAGATGCTAATAAATCTTGAACAATAGTATCCAAAATTAAGTACACTTCCATTATTTTTGTGTTCTTTTCCATGGTTTCTTTCCTTTCTGATTTGATTCTAGTTGTTTTCGATATTGTTTTTTTTTTTTTATGTTATTTGGGATTAGAAGAGTTGTTTGAAAGTAGTTTAAGTGAGATTGAATTCTAATGCATCCTAACTTCTTTGAAATCCAGTAGTTTGTGTTCAATTCAAAGCTTTTTGCTAATTGTAAGCTCTAATTTTTTACAGAGTTTGTGTGTAGGTGGTAAAAATTACTATCTTTAGTTTTCTTCCTTCCATTTTGTTTATGTTTGTTTTCTTCTTTTCAGTTTGATACTATTTGTTCTTTTGCTTTAGTTAGAATACATTTTGTGAGGTTGAATTTGCACTTACAAAAGCTTGAATTACAACACAAATGATTAAAAAGATGATAAAATAATGAATTGAAGATATAAAAGTTAAAGAAAATGAATCGAAGTGAAACTTAACATAGGAAATGAAATATGAAGAAAAACACACAAGGAAAATGATTCGAATAATTGCATAAAACGCATATACGTCTTGAAGAATAATATCCAAAATCAAGTGCATAACCTTTGTTTTCTTATTCCTCTCCATAGTTTCCCCTCTTTTCATTTTGATTCTAGTTGTTTTCCTTGTTCTTTTATATGCTGTTTACTATTAGAATAATTGTTTGAAAGTTTGTGAGATTGACTTCTAATTTGACCTAACATCCTTAAAATATATTATTTTGAGTTCATTTCAAAGCTTTTTGCAAATTATAAGCTCTAAGTTCTTTAATGTTTGAGAGTGGGAAGTTTAAATTGCTATCTTTAGTTTTATTATTTTCATTACACTTTTGATTGTTTTCTTATATCCATTTTGGAACTATTTGTTTTTTTGCTTCAATTAGAATGAATTTTGCTAAGTTGAATAACAACTTTCAAAAGCATGAATTAAAATATAATTGATTCGAGATTGGATGAAAGAATGAATTGGAGATAAAGAACTTGAAGAAAATGATTAGAAGAGAAACTTAACCTATGAAATCAAATTTGAAGAAAGACACATAAGGAAAATGATTTAAACAATAACACAAGACATAAATACATCCTTAAGAATGGTATCCAAAATGAAGTACACATCTTTTATTTTGTAGTTCTTTTCCATAGTTTCCCTTCTTTTGATTTTGATTCTAGTTGTTTTCCTTTTGTTTTATAAGATGTTTGGGATTAGAAGATTGGTTTTCAAGTTGTTTAAGTGAGATTGAATTCTAATTCAACCTAACATCTTTTAAACCCATTATTTTGAGTTCAATTCAAAGATTTTTTACAAATTGCATGCTCTAATTTTCTTTAAAGTTTGCATGTGAGTAGTTTATATTACTATGTTTAGTTTTCATCCTTTTGTTTTTTCATTTGTTTTCTTATTTATACTTCAATATTCAATTAGAATCAATTTGGTGAAATTGAATTGGAGCTTGCTAAAGTTTGAATTAAAACATAATTGATTAGTAATAGGATGAAATAATGAATTTAAGATAAAGAACCTTAAGAAAATGATTAAAAAGAAACTTAACATAAGAAACCAAATTTGAGGAAAATCACATAAGGAAAATAATTTGAACAAGAACAAAAAGCACATATACATTTTAAGGAATAGGATCTAAAATCAAGCACATATCCACTATTTTCATGTTCATTTCTATAGTTTCACTTCTTTGTATTTTGATTCTAATTGTTTTCCTTATAGTTTTGTAACTCATTTGGTATTAGAAGAGTTGTTTGCAAGTTATTTAAGCAAGATTGAATTCTAATTTGACCTAACATCTTTCAAATCAATAATTTTGAGATCAATTCAAATCTTTTTGCAAATTGCAAGCTCTAATTTTCTTTAAATTATGTGTTTGTTTTCATTTATTTCGATACCATTTGTGCTCATGCTTTGATTAGAATCAATTTGTGAGGTTGAATTAGAGCATGGAAAAACTTCATTTATAACATAATTGAATAGTAAGAGGATGAAATAATGAATTGAGGATAAACAACTTAAAGAAAATGAATGGCATAAAAACTTAGCATAAGAAATTGAATTTGATGAAAGACCC
>CATIWR010118522.1:0-21495 GCA_949677035.1 Omphalea diandra | reverse complement strand
CTATATCGTTTATAATATTTAGCAAACATCATAATCAGTTAATTTTATTAAATCTAAAAACATATCAATAAAATGAAAAGAATATTTTTATCATCTTTTCCATTAATTATATTATTATTTTTAATTAATTCTAGGATTTTTCTATATAATGAAATTTATAGTCGAATCATTTTTATAAATTTAAATGACAATTTTTCATGAATAAATAAGTATTTATTATTAATTAGTATTTAAAATTAATAATATTTTATTGCTTTAGTTTAGTTTTAAAAATAATATATATTATTACTTTAAATTAATTTTTAAAAATAATTCAATCATAATTACAAAATTCTTTTTAAAAAAATTTCACATACATCATTTTAAATGAATTTATAAAATTAGTGAAATAAAAATAAGAGAGATATATTGCTTTTCTGTGCACTCGCCACTTCATGTAGCGAAAGGGTGTGATGATCATAACTTTTGAACAGAAAATCAATAGATTAAACAGGAGCACCAAAGAGCGCCTGGGTACAAAATTTTTTCAATGGAATGGAGGGTTAGTAACCTAACAAGAATTAGGGTTTCTCAAAAAAAACTAACAAGAATTACGAGGTGGACATTTGATTCAAATCAAACTGAATCGAAAAAATTAAAATTAAATTTTGAAAAAAAAATAAAATTTAATCAGACTAATTTAATTTGATTTAAAATTTATTTTTGAAATATTTTTAATATATGTTTTAAAATATTTTAATATGAACAATATATTTTTAGTAGATTTTTATATATTTAAAATGATGAATTTTGAATACATTTCAATTATTTTGATTTGATTTAATAGATATCCAATCTATTTTGATTTAATTTTATTAAAAATTTAGTTGGTTATCTAAAAATATAACCAAACCAAATTAATTAAATTTTTTTTAAAAAGGAAATCAAATCGAACCGAAATTACATTTAAACCGAACTGAATGAACCAAATTAATTTGGTTGAGCCGATTTTTTAGGTTTTCACTGTGCCCGGACCTAATTACATCCATCTGTATTCTTGTGTAATTTTGCCATACAATCAAGCTGCTTTATTGGGTAATTTAGACACTAGACTAAACTGATAACAGGCAAAAAGTGTTAATCTTTGATGAGCATCAACCATTAAAGCCTTGATCTCCAGTTAATATTCATTTTAAGATTAACTACATCGTAGAGAGCAGTGGAATCAAACTCGAAAATGGCATGCAAAACACCTCACTGACTAGCTAAGATAAGCACTCTATTTAGAGCCCATGCTTCACCCAAAAGGACAGCATTGCACCAGATTCTTCCAGCATTGCCAGCCACTAAACAAACCCTTGTTATTTCTGCCGACTGAAGCAATAGTTGGCGTAGATGAACCCGGTAGCCATGCCTCATCAAAGCTGAATTTGATCCAATTCCTTTGAGGAGGACTCCATGTCGAGGGGGGATGAAAACGTTGAAGAAATTTATCAAACCTTAGAATTGGAATTATGCTCTTCTGACAGTTTTGTCTGGATCAGGGGGAAAGACCCTCAAAAATAGCTTGGTTGCAAGCAGTTTGCCGCATACTTTCCATAGAAAATTCTGGACCTTATGAGGGTGTACTTTTGTCTTCCGAAAGTGAGACCAGGCTTCAGAAATTTGGGCAGAAGGCGAGCTCGTCTTCAATCAATGGTAACAGGATCTTATAGTGTATGAACTCCCTTCTTCTTCTTGGTGCCAGACAAAGATGGCGGGCCAATTGAAATGTTGTTTATAGGTAGAGCTTTGCTATCCTGAAAAAAACCTTTTTAGCAGACTCTCCACGGTTCCTTTCTCTTTCTGGAGAAACATTAAGGTCTGCTAATATTTCAAAATCTCTAGGCTTCTATGATGTTTACCCTGAATTTTTCCATCGATGGAATCCAGTTATCATCCCACTAAACAGTTTGCCACCTACTTTTAGTGGCTCAAATATAATATAAATCTGACTTGCATTTATGCATTTTCCCAATTTAACTATCATAATTAATGTTTATCAAAAATTGGATTAATTGATTGATTAATTTTTAATTTGATTGATCCAATTAATTCGATATAATAAATTACTTTTTTAAATTTACATATAAAAGGATTTAAAAATTAAAAATAATATCATATAATAATAGTAATATTTTTAATATTTAGACTCTAAGTAAAATAGTATAATTTTTAAATTTTTATATAAAATAATATAGTTTTAGGTTAAACTGATTTGATTTATTTTTTTTATTTTTATCAAATTTAACCAATTTTTTAATTAATTAATTGTTTTTATCTTAATTAAATCAAATCATTAATAAATTCTCAATTTTATAGATTCGATCAATTAATTTGATCCAATTTTGAAAACATTGACCATAATTAATTTTTATTAATTGTGAAATTCTCTATCTCAAATTAATAATCATAATATGAAAAATAATTTTTACTAATCTCTAAATAATAAATACTTCCTCTATTCCAAAAAAAAGTTGTTATCTTTTTGTTTTTTACATTATTTAAAAATATATTTAATATTTTGCGAACTCACAAATTGTCGTACATATTTTCATCTAAACTCTCAATTTATTTAATGAAAGTGAACATGTAGTTTGAAACATTCAAAAAATAAATATTGAATAATATTTTTGAGATGGACAGGATGTCTTTACCTTATTGTGGTAAATACCAAAAAATGTTTAAAAGTGAAAATAAGAAATATGTGTGGTTTTTTAATGATTACCAAGTATTTCTTTTATCTCTAAATACTGACATTTAAAATTAGCATCAATCTCTGCCCACGAAAAAGAAAAAAAAAAAACCATCATTAACTCTAATTTGATGCTACCCAATAGGCATTTATCCTACTAAACATTGCAATGAAAAACATTTTTGAATATGTGCAAAGAAAAGAGATCAACCAAAGGCATCATAATTACTTAGGAGTTTTCATGATTATAAATTGAAGAAGATAAAGGGAGACAGATAATTATTCTATTGAAAATCTTTCATCTTTGAATGCATGAACATCACCTCCTAATGAACAAGTTCATGATTTCAGTTTCTTCTTTCCTTAAGTATCTGACAATGTCTAAAATTGCTAAGAGTGAGTTGGGACGGGATGGAGTATGCAAAAAAAGTGCACCAAAACCAAATTTGTAGTTGGAATAATTAAAATAACAACTAAAATACAGAGTTTATGTACACGGAAAGAAAGCATTTAACAAGTTGTTGTATCATATGGAGATGCATTGAATTGCAATAGGGACTTACCCACATGGCTTTGTAGATTTCTTGTGTGCATCTCATGATCTAAGGAGTTTTTGATATGTTGCCCACACATTCTTGAAAGAGTTTCTTTAGGTCCACTTGGCATTTTCTATGTTTGGGAACAACTAGCATTATGGGCTTTTTTTTTTTTTTTTTGGTTCTAAATATCGCAACTAGCTAATTTCATTCCTCTTTTTTTTCTTTTAAGTAAATAATTGACCTAAAATTTCTGCCTAAGAGAAAACTAACAAAAATACTCTGAATTAACATAAATGCATTTTAATTTTTCTTAAATAAAAAGAGGCTTACTAGCTCCTAAAATTTATTTTTTTTGTTTTAATAAAATTAATCAATTCTTTTAATTTTAGTAAAATTAACCAAAAATAATAAAATTTTGATAATTAAATTGATCAAAATAACATGATTTGCTACATTAAAATATTGAGTTATAATAATGTTAATCGATATTAATAATTAATAATTTTATTAATTTTTTATATAAAATTTTATGTCAGTTAATTTATCACGTCACATGATATATTATTTTATTTTAATCAATTTAAATTTTGGTTAAATTATATAATTTTGGCTAATTTATCAAAATTGGACAATATTATCAAAACTTGAAAAAAATTAAATTTTAGAGGCTAAAATACCATAAAAAAAGAACATCAATTTGGTTCAAACATGGAAAAAAAAAAAAAAAAGCATAGATAGTGGCTTAACTCTAATCACTTTTGTTATCCTATCTCTAATCACTTTTTTTATCCTGTAAGCACCAACAGGTCCACATTCAGTAGGTGAAAGCTATTATCTTTTTAATTTTATATAAAATGTTTTTTATTTTTATAAATTTATCTTACCACATTATTATTTTTGTCTTCATTGAATTATCTTATAGTCACACCTCTTAAAAATCATCTCTTTAAATATTATATGTTATTCTTATAATTTTAGACCCTTAAAATTTTAATAGATAAAAAAATAAAGCTTAATTTTTTATACTCTCACACTGAATCAAAATCCTGTAAGCATTGATCAAAAAAATTATGCTAATTTCGACATGATCTTTTTTTAACACATTCTATTAAGCAAAATTAACTCATAGCTGCAAAAAATAAAATAATAAAATAATTACATGACAATTAATTCAAAGCTGTAAAATGAAGATAAAAATAAAAATTTAAATTTAATTTACTTTTTTAATTTTAGTTATTTATATCCAATCATAATTGTTTTGTTAATTTTACTTCTATCAACTAATTATAATTTATTAAGTTCTGGGTATGACAATAATTATAACTTTTATGATAATATTATAATAATTTTACTTTACAATTTTTGAAATTATTTATATATATGAGTGTGTTGTCCACGCTGATAATTTTTTTTTTTAAAATTCACCATTATCTATATTATTTGTACTTTTAACTTAAATAAAATGTTCAATTAATTAGACATGAATAATTCCCAAAAAAAAATTAAAGACATGAATAATGTTTCAGGTTTAGTTGACTAAATCAATCAGAAGTTGAGATGCTTGATTAGAAGTCACTCCAACTTTGGATGTCTTGTATTGTATCCTTATAAAAGCATATGTCATTGAGTCAAAAATATTAATCCACCTGTTGCATTAAAAAGACAAATAGTTAATTAAATATTATCACATTCACTCAGAAAACTTGAGAGCATGATGTTTGAGCAAAATCTCAAAAAGATTATATTGGAAGCAAGAAGTTAATTGAAAATGAACATTTGTGCATTGGGATGGACCACCCAAAGTCCCAAACTAGAAAATTTCTTTCTGTATAATTTGAATTAAAATAGTGACTCTCTCTCTCTCTCTATCTCTAATACTATGTACTATGTGTATCTATATGAGTAGGGCCCTTTGATATGAGAAACAAGTAATAAAGTTGGTGCAAAATACTTCCTAGGTGTTTAGGCTTTTCCTAGAGAAAGAAGAAAAAGCTATTCTATATATAAGGCGCCATAATTTTCTAGAGAATGGTCCAGGGGAAGTGAACCTTGGGAGACACAAGCCCCTCAGTTTCCAAAGCCAGCAACTTGTTTATGTCAGCTAAACCCCACCTTCAAAGTCACCAAATTCACTGAACCTAACCATGCTGAATGAATGAATGGATTTTCCAAAAGGAAAATAATAATAATAATAATAAATAGCAATAATTATACAAATACAGTGCAGGAAACCAAAACCCATCAAAATTCCGCCCCATTCTATTCTATACAACTACAGGTCAGGGGCGGCAGCCCTATACTTTTCACCTTGTCCATTCTTTCCTTTCATTGAATTGAATAAAGCAGAAACAAGAAGAAACTGAAGGCAAAGAAAATTATTGTTTTGAAACAAGAAAAAATACTAATACTGCTACATGAGATGCAAAAACTGTTTGATTGTCCATTCTTTCATCTTTCAAGCTGC
This sequence comes from Omphalea diandra, assembly GCA_949677035.1. Taxonomy (NCBI): domain Eukaryota; kingdom Viridiplantae; phylum Streptophyta; class Magnoliopsida; order Malpighiales; family Euphorbiaceae; genus Omphalea; species Omphalea diandra. The sequence continues at coordinate 15,779 of CATIWR010118522.1, read as the reverse complement.
CTTGTTTGGAATCACCACCTCTTCTTCAACCGTCATAAACAGGAGCACCTTTTTCAATATAACAGGTTGGTTCCTTGTATCCATCTTTCTAGTTTCATCATGCATCTCTTTTTGGTTTATTTCAGTGTTTTCCTTTCCTTTTCGTTTTGTTTTCTAATCTTGAAATAACTTTAGCTTGCTTCTGTGCCTGGGTTTTTCTTAACTTTTGTTGGATTTCTTGTGTTGGGTTTATAGCACAGAAGTAAATATCTTCAAAGATTTCGTAGAAACAATCACTTGAAACCAAATCTTGCAGAGCGACTGATTCTTTTTTCTTGTTAGATGCTGTTTTTTTGTTCTTCTTAATTTTTGTCTTAAGAAGTTGATCATTGACATATTAGCCTTGCAAACTAGAATTCAAGGAAATTAATATTTGAATTTTTTTTTCTTGTAGTAATTAATGTTCTATCATACTTATATTTATTGTACTTGGTGGTTTGTGGTCTAATTGATTTTTGCTGTCATGAATGCCTTAGAGCTGACTGAATCTTTTCTTCTTCTTTTTTTTTTTTTTTTTTTTTTTTTGATTTGGAGTCCAGTTGGGTAATCTTCTAGTAATTAATGTTCTATCATACTTATATTTATTGTACTTGGTGGTTTGTGGTCTAATTGATTTTTGCTATCATGAATGCCTTAGAGCTGACTGAATCTTTTCTTCTTTTTTTTTTTTTTTTTTTTTTGATTTGGAGTCCAGTTGGGTAATTGGGGATGCAATTTCTTGGTAAGTGAGGTCAAAGTTGAAGGCGGCTAGCTAGATTGTCCTGATACAGGAGATATAAGAGTGTTTATTGGTGGAAATATATAGAGAATTGGTACAAGAGTTTCTACATTGTTGTTCTACATGGAATATGGAGTCGCATCAATCTTCCTTGTAAATTTGGATTTGGAATCTGGCTCACATTTCTTGCACCTAGTGCCCACATTGTAATCTAAAGAAGCATCAGTAAAGCATTCTAGGTTCCTTGAAAGATACAGAATTTTACTTATCTGAGTTGCAAATTTTGTTGGAGGACTAAAAGCCGTTGGTTCTGAGTTCTGAAGATCACGAGCCTGGCGGGTTCATTGAGCTCTTGGTTAGTCATCAATTAATAGTAATCCGTATTTCTTGATCTGGGTTGTACTTTAATCATCCTGTTAGCTAAGTTTGATCTTGACGACACAGTTGGTTTGTCTATTGATCAATTTCAAGAGTCTGCACTGAGAGATCTGTGGCATTGTTGAATTCTCTACTTGGAAGGATTTGATCTCATCTGGGGTATTGAAGATTTGTAGCTAAACGGACTAGTAAATGAGTTTTAAATGTCCTGAATCAGATACAAGATTTTCAAGAACTATAATCAATATTCAAGATCGTTGTCCTAGCAACATTATGGAAGCACGAGCAAGAAAGACGACATCAACTCCCACACCCCTACCGTCGAATCTTCCTCCTGCTCTTCGAGTAGAGAGAAAGAAAATGGAATATCATCAACAACAACAACAACAACGTTCGCTATCTTCAGAAGGCAGCGCTAGAAGGTTGTTACCTGCAAGCTATTTCAGCTTGGAATCACTGCTTTTGCTTATATGTCTAACAGCTTCTCTGCTGATCCTTCCTTTAATACTGCCACCATTGCCTCCACCACCTTTCTTGTTGCTTCTGCTTCCTATAGGCATTTTAGCAGTGCTCATGATCTTGGCCTTCATGCCCACTAATGCAAGGGATCTAACCTATACCTATGTGTAAATGGTGTTGCAAAAGAAATGCACTTTATTTCTTAATTACGTACAAATGTTGTATTCTCTCCTAATTAATGTTTGATGAAAAAATGAAAAGAGGTTAACAGTTCTTTGGTTTCCCAATCAAATTCATGGGTCTTCTTTAATCATTTTGTAAGGTCATTGTTTATGCTTAATTAGTATAACACTCAATAATATAGTCACTAATCTTGAATTATAGATTGCAACCGGCCAACTAATTGCTGCCATTCATTGGTTTTTTTTACTGTTCCATTTTGACTCATTGATTGTAACGCACTGTTTCAACAATTTGATGATGCGTAGATAAAGATGTTGTTCGTCCATTGGTAAAACTCCGAAAATTAAGGGAGATAGGATTTAAGATGAGAATTTCTAGAGCTAGAAATGAGAGTTGTCTTTCATGGATCAGACCATTCGCTATCCTTGAATTTTCTTAACTCATTTTATTATTTTAATTCATTGATTTAAAATATTTATAAAAATATTTTTTGTAAAAATTTTGATTTTACTAATTTTTATATAAAATTTAGATAAATTTAATCAAAATTTAAATTGATCAAAATAGGATAATTTAATCAAAATCTAAATTGATCAAAATAAGATGGTGCAACATATTTTATAAAATACTATTAACTCATTTTGTAAAAATATTTTTTTAACTCATTGAATTAAAATATTTAATAAAAATATTGATTTTACTAATTTTTTTTTATAAAAACTTATGTCAGTTTATTCACTACGTCACGTGATATATCATTTTATTTTTATCAATTTAAATTTTAGCTAGATTTGTCAAAATTTTATTAATTTTATCAAAATTAAAAAAATTGACTAATTTTATCAAAATTTTATTAATTTAAGATAATTTTATCTGATTTACCAATTTCATCAAATTCTAAAAACGTTTAATTTTATCTGATTTACCAATTTCATCAAATTCTAAAAACGTTTACCTTTTTTGAGCCATAAATTACATCCATGAGAAATAGATATCTCAAATTCTATTCTTTTGAGCTCTATTCATGGAATTGAAGTCCATATAAGAGAAATATCCCATCCTATAGATGTTGTTACTTGTGTAGCTAATGCATGGTGGCTAGAAGAAGAACCATATTATATGCTTTAGGGGCTGCTGGCTGCCTACCCAGAACATCCCACTTTGACAAATTGTTGTAAACAGTACAAGATTGATTTAAACGTGCCTCTCTATGTTTACGAGTTTTAGACGAATGAACAAATCCATTATACATCAAAAGAAGATGTCAAATTCAAATTCTAGGTGCGTTAAAGACTCAACGAAAGGACAAATTTACGTACCAAGAAGTTTTCAGGCAATTCCATATGAACTTACTCAACATTGGAGACGGCAAAATTACATAACAATGAACTCACCTTTGAAAAATGGATTCAACTAGCTAGTCGGATCATTTATCAATTCAGTTGGTTTTAGACTAATTTTCAGATTTTTTTTTTTATTCTACATATTATTAATATATTTTTATTTTTAAATATTTTTTTTCTGATTTTACAATTAATTTAATAATATTTTAAATTTATTTTATTATTAAACTAATTAAACCAAATTGATTCAAAAAAGCCACTTAATTAATTGATTCACTTATCCAAACATTGATCCCTTGGTGCAATTTCACCTAACTAAATAGATAAATTACGGATAATACCAATAACTATAGAATGAAGAATAATTTCAATGGTCGAAAAGCTTTTTTGAATATCGAGAATAATGATTACATTAAGAAGATTCGAACTCTAGTGTCCAACATTAACAACAATCGTTTCAATGGATAGAAAATTTAAAGAAGAATCACTTGTTAGCCACAAATTTCAGACCTTGTGACCTTATTGTTAGCAGGAAATTAGAAGTTAAAAGCTTTTAAAAGTTACCATTCTAATTTTTTATTTTAATTTTTCAAATTAATTTTAATTTATATATTTACAAAATTAAATAAGTTTAAAATATATTTTGATCCGTATGTCTAATTTGGATTATGAAGTTATCTAAATTCTTTTATTCTTATGACAATTATGAATGTTAATTTTATATGATTAAAAATTATTTTTAAAAATTAAAAGAATATCTATAAAATCATTTTTAGAATGAGTGATTTTAAAAAAATTTACCTCATATATAAAAAAACTTTTCCTTTATTATTCATTAAAAATAAAATTCATATTATATATAAATTAAAGTTAATTATCCAACTTCAAAGATTTTATAATTGTTTAATACCAAAATTAAATATATCATAATTGGTCTAACAATCAATGTGATTAGTTCATAATGACTGTAATTTTAATTAGTACAAAATTATAAAAAATATAAAAAAGAATTTGAAAAAAATGTAATCGATAAATTCATTAAATAGTTATTTTGTTGTCATTGTATTATCATTTTTTAATTCCTAAGAGGTTTAATGGATCGACACAACATTTTGAACCATACAATAAAGAGTAACTCTCTCATTTCAATAGCTCGTATTATAATAGTGAATGGTAAATGAAAAGACTCAAATTCTAGACTTTCAAAATGTATTTTACCATCAAACTATCATTGTATCATTAAATTTCAAACACATCCAATGTATTATCATTAAACATGAGGACCACCATTACTGAGAACCCATAAAACAAACACTTGATCTGCAAAACAAAATACTAACCAAAAATAATACCCAATACATAAATAAATAAATAAAGGTCAATAACCAAAAGATCTTAAAAAAAGAAAAAAGAAATTTGTTCAGAAGCTGCATAAATAAATTTGATTAGATTGGCCCAAAGAGGGAAAATACTTAACAAAGTCCAAAAATATTATATTATAGAAAAAGTGGAGTTATTAAGCTTCGATAACCACCCAAAACTCATCTCCTTCCTACTCTTCTTATTCACATGAAGCAGGATCAATTCTTAAATTCTATATCTTTTTAGACGAAGTCACAGATTCGAGTCTTCTTTACACTAAACTCAAAAATAAAAACTGTATGGTGAACGGATGTTTAGTCTGTTCATTTTCTATCAAAATCAAATTAATTAAATTCTATAATTTTTAGAAATCAAGGTATTAAAATTATTGTATAAATTGAATTGAATTATATTTCAATTTACAAGATTTGGTTCAGTTTTAACTGAAATCTTTTGAAAGTATACTTTTAAATCTTGTTTAATATGAATTATGCTATTTTACTTATTTATAGATTCAATGCATGCCATATAGTAATTATATATGTAGAGATAGAGTATATTCTAATCATATTTTATATATTTTCATTATATTTAAGTACAACATTGCATTATATCATTTATCTAAATAAACTATTTAGACATCCTCCAAAATCCTGGAAATTACACTGTAATCCACTTATCCTTTTTCATTCCATTTTGCTGGTTCAATTTTTTTTTTCTAACTGTTTATGTGTTAAACCTCAAAACTATATTATTATGTTATTAATTAAATTATTCAATCTTTGTTTTATTTATTTATTTATTTACGGTTTTGAATAGGTTTGGCATTTCAGGCGATTAGTGCTTGAGGCATTAAGTGTAGACCCTTATGAAGAGTTGGATTATGTGGAGCAGATTGCCAAGAATAAAACTAAAAACTATCAGATATGGTGAGGTTCTTGGGCTTATTTAATTGTTTTTGTTTGTCGTTGATGCTTTATAAAAAGATGAAAGGTAATTTTTATTGGCATGCTTTTTAAATCGCATTCATGTGTAACATGTAACAGGGTTGTTGCGTCACCTTAACATGATGGTAACTGCAAATTGCTACTCATTTGTTTTTATCTAAAATTACGTTGCAAGCTAAGAAATATTGATATAATTCACTAAAATTAAGAATTACAATTAACTCATAAGTATAAAACATATTATCTATAGTATTCGTCCAAAATTAACAATCAACGTAAATAAGTAATATCTATGGACATTATAACCCCAAAAGTTAATTTTTATAAGTAAAAAAAAGAGAAGGATGTTGGAGTTGTGGAGCTTGATCGACCTAGCTGGAATGACACCTATGCAGAGTTAGCTCTTAAGGAATTTCTAAGTGTTTTTCAAGCTACTTTGCTAATATAAAGGATATATTTGTAAAGAGTTAGCTTCGGTTTTGAAAGAGTTGATTCACCATGGGTGCGCTATTTGGAGTTCCAGTCTTTGTACGTATAAGGCTTAAGTTAGTGCCGTTGAACTAACTTGGGAATCGTTTGACTTATACCTTAAGCAAGTAGTTAAGCTTAGTTATGTAGAACTAGGGTTATAACAATTTTAGTAGTGCTAGTAAGCTACCTGTATTGTTGAACTCTCAGTTGGTTCAGTTGATGAGAGCATGTAGAAGGATAGTTTCAAACCTTTATAAAATAGCTTGTGATCATCCCTTTTTCCCCCCAAAATTTTACAGTATCCAATTCATTACCTCTTGGGAGCCTAGGGACAACATGTTTGTTTTGAAAGATGAGTTGCATGAATACTGTGTGTTGCTTCCTTTTAAGGATATAAATCATTATGATGCTATAATGAATTTGATTATTGAATTCACAAATCAGTATGCTAGTTGCCGCATATAAGGCAATAAGCATTACAAACTCAGTATCTCTGATTTTGCCTATGCGTTGATAGATAGATGTGCTTTGAGTATTCTTATAAAATCTCTTATTGTTTTTACGCTAGAGTTCAATGTGCATTTGGTAATAAAAGAGAACATGTTAGCCAGTTTATAGTATATTTTTCTGCTCAGATTATGTGATTGCTTTCAAATTGGTTCTTGAAATCAATGGTAATGTTATTTATCATCTCAGTGTGGTGTTTGATGGGTAGTAGGAGGTGATCGAGTTTGGTTTTGGACGGATTATTTAGAAACATCCAAAATTGGAAACGGATAATTTCAAACTTTGGTTCAAGTTGTTCAGACAATTTCATATTTTGGTCTGCTTTGGTCCTTATTTTGACTCTATTTATTTTATAAATTTATTTATCTTTATTTTATAAATATAAATTATGAATTCAAGAAATTGGTTAATAAACAACTTTCATAATTAATTTTCCTAAAAAAATTATGTTAAATAATATTTAATCATTTTCACTTTTTCTTATATCTTTTATTTAAGCATGTATACTTATTTACAGTATATATAACATATATTCTATGAAATAAACACACACACACACTCTTTAGACATACTTGAGTTTAAATTAACCATTTTTTCCACCCGGTTTTTGGAAGCCCATAGGGCTAGACTAATCTGGATGTAAGCTGGGAGGGACCCTCCATGAGGGAGGAAAGGAGGGAGGAGGGTTATCCTAATATTAGTTTTCTCTATTTTACAAGCTTGATAAATTAACCATATTTACGCATACGTATATTTTAGCTTTCTCTATTTTACAAGCTTGATAAATTAACCATATTTACCCATATCTATATTTTAGTTAAGTATATATGACATCAGATAGTAGGCACATATAACTTATATATAGAGTATATAATTTATATATCGTGTACATAAGCATAGACAACTTATATAACTTATATATAATATATTTAAATATAGATAATTTTATAGAGCAACAAAGACAATTTTGGTGTCTAAACTTATTAGAAAATGACAAATTGATAGTCTAATTTTTTATTACATTTTGGTGTTTCAACTTGTAAAAAAATTATAAAGAAGTGTTTTTAATAGATAACCATCAAGTTTCACTTTATTCATAGATTAAATTTTAATTTGGTCCTTCAACCTATTATCATAACATAATTTACTAAAAAAATTTTAATTTGATCCTTAAACTTATTATTCAGTTGCAAAATCATCCAAAACTAATTTTTTATTAAAATTAAGTAGAATTAATATTATTTTTTAAAACAATTTAGTTAATTTTCTATACAAATTATTTGGCATTTAAAAAATAAAAATTTTCATTTTTATTTAAAAATATTGATATTTTTAATATTATTTTTTAAATATTTTACTTAATTTTCTGAAAAGTTAGTTGGTATTTAAAAAATAAAAAAATTTTCATCTTAATTAAAAATATTGATATTTTTTATTTTTTATTATTTGTTATTTATTATTTATTTTCTTATTCTATACAAAAATAGAAAGTAAAACAGACTTATATGCTTTTTAACATAATAACAATAACAATAATAATAAATGGGGTTGAATGATTTTGCCACTTGATAATAAGTTTAAGAATTAAACTAAATTTTTATAAATTATGTCATGATAATAAGTTCAAAAATCAAATTAAAATTTAAAAATATAAGTAACCTAATAGAAATACTTTTTTGTAATTTTTTATAGGTTGTAACACCAAAATGTAAGGAAAAAAGTTAGGCCACTAAATTGTTATTTTCTAATAAGTTTATATACTAAATTTGCCTTTATCTCTTTTATATAACTTGTATGGTACATTTAAGCATGGATAAATTTATGTGTATGTATATATATAGTTTGGTTATTTGGTTAAGTATGGTTCGATGCAGTTCCGATTCCATTTGGTTTGGATACTTGCAATTATTTTATTTTTTTTTAAATGTTCATTTCAGTTTATCCAGATCTATGCTCATTCCTATTAGTATAAATATAGAGATAGAAGACTTTGTTAATGTAGAAATAGCAGCAAAAACCTGATTCCTGTGTTTAGTAGTGCAAGAACAATGCATTATGTTTCAAAGGCTGCCATTTAAGCAGTAATGAATGAGAATATAGTTTGTTATGATCTATTCTCGTCTATTGGTATATTAACAAGTGATCTTGTTGCTCTAGTGTAGTTCTTGAGGTCTTGACATATTATTGTTCTAGTATATTACTTTAGGCCGTACCATTTGAAAGTTAGTTGCAAGTTTGATTTAATTTAGGCAGCTTTCAAGCTATAGATTCATAGTTTTTTTTTTATTTACTTACTAATACAATAACGTTAATCCTAATAGTAGATATCTTGCAGGAATCATAGGCGATGGGTTGCTGAGAAATTGGGGGCTGATGCTGCAGCTAAGGAGCTTCAGTTTACCAGGAAAATTCTCTCTCTTGATGCTAAAAATTATCATGCCTGGCCCCACAGACAGGTTTGTGCTTTTTCTTTTTGGTCCAAATTGCTGAACAGATGTCAACAGATAATCTATACTGATGGTTACCTAACTATAGTTAAAATTCGATTTCAATCAGAAAATAATTATTTGTATCATTATAATTTCAACTTCTATTATTATTGCAACCACGTTAAATAAGCTAATTTTGGCCAAAATTTTGCTGAAGTTACTGGGATTTTCTAATTTTTTAAGTAAGATTTTTTTTTTTTTTGCAAAATTGTTGTTTGTCTATAAATAAAGTGATAAATTTGATAAGTTTTTAGCTAGGATTTGATGGAAATTAACTAATTAAAACTTCATTGTAATATTAATAAAAGTTTCATGACCACAATGATAAAAATCATTCTTTTAATTTAGCTCATAAGTGAGTGACTATTTATATAAACTACCCTTATATTTTTCTATGCACTTTTTTGCATTTAAAAAAAAAAAATATCTCTTTGTTTCTTCATTTTGGATTTACCACCTACTATACCTTGGATTTTTAAATAAGCTCTTTCATTTTCCCTTGTGTAGTGGGTACTGCAGGCTTTAGGAGGATGGAAAGATGGGCTTGACTATTGTCAGCAGCTCTTGGAAAATGATGTTTTTAACAATTCTGCTTGTAATCAGGCAAGAATAATGAAACCTACAACATGCAATTTGTATATTAGTCGTATCATGGCAACAGCAAATGTTATGTTTACATTTTAATTACACAGTGCATATAATAATTTTATCTTTTGCATAGAGGCCTAACAGCCATGAGAGAGTCTGAAGTGAAGTATACTGTTGAAGCCATTTTAGCTAACCCTGAGAATGAAAGCCCATGTCGGTATCTTCGAGGCCTCTATAAAGGTGATAGTCCATGTTGGATTAATGATCCTCAGGTCTCTTCTGCATGCCTGAAGGATTTGAGTGAACAAACTAATTGCATATTTGCCTTTAGCACACTTTTGGATGTTCTCTGCCATGGTTTTCAAGCAAACCTAGAGTTTAAAGATGCTGTTGACGCTCTAAGGAACATGTTATCATAATTCATTCTAAATTGTCAACAACTTACATCTGGAGATACGATGAGGTGAAAATTATAGTAAATGACGGAATTGTAGGCATGAATCTGTACTTGACCTCCACTGATGCATGGAGATATTATTATCATTAGATTGTCTAGTAGATTTGATTGTTAGTGTTTGATCTGTCTAGTGACATGTGTGCATGTAAACATGTGGACACAGAATAAGTTTTCTATGAAAAATTTGAGGCAAATAGATTGCCGAAAGAGTAGCATGGAAAGGAAATTGTGGGAAAATTGGGAAATGGAAAATGTTGCACGTGGAAATAATATTTTATAAAACGTAGATGAGAAAAGATGGAAAAAAAATAGAATTTTTGAAACATGAAAATATTCTTAAAATATAAAAACGTAACCCAACTGAAATTTCTATGCAACGTAGTAAAGAATCATTGTGTATCATTATATTATTAGAAAAACACATCTTGAAAATTTTTAACTTTTCATGAGTATATTATTAAGTTTATATTCTTTTATTTGTACATATTGAATTCTCAAATTTTTATATTTTGTTGAGTTAAAAACTTATAGCAAATATAAAATTTAAAAGAAATTTAACAATGTCAATCCAAAAATTATTAGAAAGTTATATTGTCTTTTACAAAAGTTGACAAACTTCACAAAATTAATTTTTGTACTTTTAGTGATTTCAATTGTGAAAAATAATATAATTCTTCATATTTTTAAATTATCATTTATGAACTTTTCCTCATTTTTACTTTTTCTATTATCAAAGTTTTTAATGTAAGAAAAAAAATAATTTGAAGATTTGATGTATACAAATCAAAGTACAAGTACTTAATAGCATAAATATAAAAAATTTATGAGTCTTAGAATTCAATTTGCTCTATATTATTAGATCAATATATAAGCTTATTATATAAACTTGAATGTTAATAAGTTTTTGTCAATTTTTTGGGTAATAACTGAGGTTTTTCTGAAGCACAATAGGATTTTTAATATTTCGGTGTATCATAGTGCTCATTACTGATTATAGAAACGTGATTTAATTTTGATAATGAGTGCGCATGGGATGGATAAAGTTAGAAATTTGAAAATCTCCGTTATTTCAAAATTATCAATTCTCAAAATTTAAGAATTAGTTTATTTCATATTTAATTTAATCTCATTTTATCTTATACTAAAAGTTTAAGACCAAAATAATACAAGACATAAAATAAATTAGACAAATAAAATAAGACAAAACGATTTGAAATTAATGATTTTCAAATTTTTTAAATATAAATATTAAATATCGCTATGTCAAAGTGAAACTGTGTTTTTAGAATTTTGGAATTTAAAGATTTTTAGATTTAGGAAAAACTGTATTTTTGTCAAAGTATATACAAGTTAAATTCTTTTAAATGCGTTTTTTGAACGTATGATTATATTTGTTCATTTAACTGTAACAGATATAAGAAATAAGTTAAAAAGAAGAATATAATGATATGAAAAAATACTGTTAATAGATAATTTTTACAAAATAATATAAATTCAGAAATAAATTTGACAAAATAATTCATTTATCTTTTATTTTCACTTGAAGATTATTTTTTATGTCACTTGATGATTATCTTTTATTGTTACTCAAAAATAAGTGTATTTAGTACTTTAACTAATGATTGATAGAAGACCATAAATATTTGGGGGTTCGAAAACCATCATAGTAACTAACAATACTGTTTTATCATAAATCTCCTATCTTGAGATTAGTGTTTTCAGTAGATAAAATGAACTAATTGAATCGATAAAATTAAAATTTTATCAATGGTTCAATTTACTTCGAAGTAAAGAAAAAAAATATTGACTAAAAAATTAATTAAAATAAAAAATTAGATTAATGATTTAATCTAAAATATATTATTTTGTAAAAAAAGTTAAAAATTTCTAAAAATTACACTATATTACATGTTAAAAATATTTTTTATTATTTTATCATATTATATAATTTTGTAAATATTATTTATATATATAGTTTAAAAAATTTTAAAGTTAATCTATTAAATTAAATCAATTAAATTGTTACCGACTAAATAAAAAACTGATTGATTTAGTTCTTAGTCAGATTTGAAAACATTGTTTGAGACAAAGGACTATATTTCCATCTTTTTATTTCGGTTGTTTCCTCTTTTTCAAGAAAAGAGAAGCTTTTACTTTTAAATTGATCCCATCGAAAGAGATACCTAGCTTCCTGTTTTTGGTTTCCATTGCTTTCATGTTAAGAATCTGAATAATATCTTGTGGGATTCCATAAGGATTACTCTTGTTAGACTTTGTGTAATTAACAATTTGTCTTGAGGGTTCACAATAATCTCGAAGAAGAGATAGCAAATTTTATGCTTTACCTACATCTGCTTTACCAAAAATTAAATTATCATCAATGTTGCTTTGCCAGAAATTAAATTATCATCAATGAACATAGAAATATTAACGGTAGGCGAGGCTCCAGAAATTCTAATACCCTAATGTCTACCATCCATAAATCCTATTGCAAAAACATTTCTTTTATAATTTTTGATATAAACAAGTTAGCTTCTTCTTTTTTTTTTTTTTAAATATTGGTTTAGTCATTATGATAAATTTTATTATATGACTTTTTATTTTAGGATAAATTAATTAAATAAAATGCAAGCAATCTAATGCAAGTAATCTAAGTTATAATATTAAATCAAAGATAGTAATTATATTTCTAAAAAATGTATACATAGCTAGACATAATAATTTTAGTTTTTAAAATTATTCTCTTAAAAATTGCTAAAAATTAATTATAATAGAAGGTGTTAAATTAGAGCAAACAAACAACTAGGAGTGACAAAATTGGACATGACACACGAACATGATTTGTGAAATACATAAAATTTACAGATTGAGGTTGAACTTTAATGGATCATGTTAAAAATGGTCCATTTATGACATGAGTTGAAACAAGTCATGTAGCAGTGATGCATGAAACCATTATAACTTGTTTAATTTCACATGTCATATCAATCTGACACAATTTATTTATAATTTGTATAATTTATATGTAATATCAAGATTAAAATGATTATTGATATAAAATATAAAAATTTCTTTTTATATATTTATATTTATTGAGAAGAATTTAAATAATTTTTGTTTGAAACTTTTATATGTTTATGTTTATTTACAAAAATATTTAATATTTGGCATTGTATTAATTTTTATTTGGATTTTTTTTATTGATCTTTGGTTTGAATCTTAAAAAAATATGATTATATATAATATATCAATTAATTTAAGTGAAAATATAATATTTTTAAGATTATAAATTTATATAAATTCATCGTGTAAAGTTCTATAACATATATATAATCAATTAAATAAATGATACACATGTCGTATTTATATAAGCTATTTAAATTTCACAATCATATTAAGTTGATATATCCTGACTCGAATCATGGTCATGTTTACCCATCATGTGTAATTTGATTGGATTAAGACCATACGAATATCACTATTAATCTATTTTGACATCCTACGAATAAGTCATATGAGTCTTTTAGACTGAATATAAAAAAAATATAATATAAAATTAGATTGAATATAAAATTAGAAAATTCGAAAAAAAAGTAAAACAAAAAATTATCAAAACTTAAATACATTAAAAAGTTCAAGTTTTCAGAGTTTTTTAATTATTAAAAAAAGAATCCAAACTTAAGTTATTCACAGTGTTTTTAAAGTTGAGTCAGTCAGTAAATCAATCAGTTGATTAATTTTTGAGTCAATTAATTTGATTGACGTAATCAATCAAATTTAATTTATTTACAAATAAAAAATTTAAAAATATCATTAAAGTAACCAATCCAATTCACTAATGGAAAATTCTATTTACAATTATTTTCTCTTTACACTCTCTTTTTTTTACAACATCTTTTTATTTAAAATTTCTTTCCACAACCCTCTCTTTTCCTTTTCTACCCTTTTAATTTTTACAATCCCTTTCTCTCATTTTCAATTGCACTACTCATTTTCAACATAATCTCAAAATACTTTATAGAAAATAAGTCATTAATTTAAGATAAATACCTAATAATAACATCTATGATTTTCAAAAAATCCTATATTTCTAAAAATATTCAAATATCATTAATTAAACATCATGTATCATCTAAATTAATTATTTATAGTATGACAATATTTGCATTATTAAGACGTAGTGATTCAAATACTTTAATATGATTAATATATAAGACTTTCCATCATTGAATATAATCATATCGATATTTTGTCAATGATACGTAATAGAAGGTTTGGGTGCGATTTGATCCATTAATACCTAAAATAAAAATATTTTTTTAGTTAATTTATAAAATATGATAAGTTTTAACAAAAACAAATTTATAGAGCGTGATAAGCTTTAAATAATATAAATGGTTATGCATCAGTTTTAGGTAATTTATAATATGATAAATTTTAATAATATAAAAGGTTTTGATGCGATTTGATCCATTAATACTTAAAATAAAAATATTTTTTTAATTAATTTGTACAATATGATCAATTTCAATAAAAAAATTATAGAGTGATAAACTTTAATAATATAAGAGTTGTATATAAGTTTTAGATAATTTATACAGTGTGATAAATTTTAATAATATAAAATAATTATATATAAGTAATAATAGCAAAAAAAAGTAATTTATTTAAACTATATAAATAAAATAATTTATCAAATTTTAAGATAAGTATAAAAGAAAAAGATGGTTACAAATAGAATTTGGCTTCATCAATAATCTAATTTCTGATTTTATTAAGTCAACCCATCTGCTCACTGGCCCAACTTGTCCCAACATCTTATGATATCAGGCAATCAATCGACAAAAGGCCTTGGTTCATGACTTGTGAACACTGAACAGGGAAGCATTGGGACAAGATAAGATTTAACAACCATCTTACTCTGGAATTCTCTTCCTTTTTATTGTAGAAAAGATTTAGTTTTGATGTATATCTTCTCACGTATGCATAAATTCATTTGAGTTGTTCACAAAATCGTGCTAGATTCGTTGCTTATATGCGTAGTAGCTTATGGAGTTATAGCTATGGGCCAAATGCATAAATTGTTTTTAAAATTTTTCACTTTAATACTTTACTTTTAATTATGATGTATATAACATTTAATATTTTATTTTTAATCAATTGAACTATTATAATTTTATTAATAATCAATTAAATGTCAACAAAAACTTTATTTTTAATTATGATGTATATAACACTTAATATTTTATTTTTAATCAATTAAACTATTATAATTTTATTAATAATCAATTAAATGTTAACAAATAGATATGTAAATTACATGCAGTAAATCAAGTGAATAATAAATTTATATTTTAATTGAGTAAAAATATTCTCATTAGTTGTTTTTTTTTTTTTTTTTATCTTTCAATATTTTATCCCTCTCTTCAAGTAATTTATGTAAATCTCCTATTTATATTGTAAAAATTTTCATTTCACTTTCACTTCTCAATTTGATTCTCTCTCTTTTTCTCTCTTCACCATAATTTTCTCATTCTAAAAACTCCGTTCATTCTTTTCTAAAATCAAGTGAGCCCAATTTATGATTAGATCAATGGAAAAGAAACCTTAGCTAAAAAATAAATCAAAGCTCTTTCTTACCAAAATGATGATGATGGTGAATAAGCAGCAATGATAAAATCATTGGCAATTCAACCATTTTAACAAGAGCCATGAGCCGCAAAAAAGAAACTCCAACCCAAAAATGAATGATAACTTCTCTTTTCTTAATGATGATGATAATAAAATAAGTAGTGATGGTGAAATCACTATTGGCTACCGACCAGAGAGATGACACAA
>CATIWR010118519.1:0-36402 GCA_949677035.1 Omphalea diandra | reverse complement strand
ACTTTCATATTTGGTTGCCACATAGGTTATAAATATTGTTGCCACACAAGCTATAAATATCATTGCCACATAGGTGATTGAATGTTATTGTCACACAGGCTATCGAATGTTATTGCCACACAAGCTATTATAGATTATTGTCACATAGGCTATAGATATCATTGCCATACAGACTGTCGAATGTTATTGTCACACAGACTGTTATATATTATTGCCACACAGGCTATAGATATCATTGCCACATAGGCTATCGAATGTTATTGCCACATAGGCTGATAGATATCATTGCCACACAGGCTATCGAAGGTTATTCCCATACAGACTATTAAATATTATTACCACATAGGCTATTATATATCATTTCCATACATGCTATGAATAGTGTTACTTGCCAGCAACATCAAGTATTAGTCTTTCAACAAATTAACCATAAATCCAACAAAATTTCAACAATATAATGACTAATAACAACACATAACTTTGGAAGCTCATATCACCACATACTCCTATTCCCAAGTCATAATTTATCAACGTCTCATGAAAATAAATAAATCAAGAGTATAATAATCGTTTCATCAATGTATTCCTCAATACCATCACATCAAACAACATTTCATTCCATTGAGTATATATTCATGGTATTTAACCAATCACATGTATAGTACCATTAACTATTTACTTACCTCCTCTGTCAAGCTTATTAAGTCGTGGATGATCCCAACTTATTCCCACTATTATCTTCAATTCCTCGAAGACCTATTTCAATACACCAAATCA
This sequence comes from Omphalea diandra, assembly GCA_949677035.1. Taxonomy (NCBI): domain Eukaryota; kingdom Viridiplantae; phylum Streptophyta; class Magnoliopsida; order Malpighiales; family Euphorbiaceae; genus Omphalea; species Omphalea diandra. Next base: position 35,625 of record CATIWR010118519.1, on the reverse strand, counting down.
ATCTATGATGATAAAGTAAGATTTTCATCTTGCTATGCAAATATGCTCTAATAAAATATCATGAACTTTATAGGTTGTTTCTATGATTACCTTTAACTCATAAGTCTAAATGTCTGATTCTTTTTTTTCATTAAACTAGGCATATATGGGTATGCCATATCCAAAATTTAGTCCAAAATATATGCTACATAATTTATGGTCAATTTTATGTATTTGCCCTATTTTAATCTCATCTCAGTCTAAGTAGGTCTTATATTATTAGATATATCTCAAATCTTACAAATCAAATTGCAAAAATGATTTACCAGAAGTTAGATAACATATAAAGGAACATTTTCATGTTTTAATTATTGTCTAATTCAGTCTGTAAGGTCACCAAAACAAATGACCAATCTCAAGATGAGCAGGTTTTCAACATGTTGACAATCAGTCATGATATAGGGCCAATATCTCATCAATCATGACAAATTAGGAAAAAATATTTTACAGTCATGTAGAACAGACATAAATATACAACTTTTAAGTTTAACACATCATCAAATTCTGAATCTATGGCCATTAAATTCTTAGAAAATAGAATTATAAAACTGATTAGGTTTCATCCAGTTATAGGGTCAGTCAGAGTCAATGAGCCATATCTCTTTCCACACAACACATCAATAAAAAATGCTTTACAAGTATTTAGAGGGGATATAACCCTAAAAATTTCATGTTTTTCACTTTGTTTAAATTAACACATAAAGTCATCAAAATATATGAAAACAAAAATACTGAGGTGATTTCGATTAGTTGTGAACCAGCCCTAATATGGGAGCCATAACTCCTCACACACACCAAATGAAGCAAAACTATTTCTTATGCATTTATATGGGCCATAAAGCTACAACTTTCATATTTTTCACTTTCTTAATTCCTCTTCTAGGGTTATAAAATTATGGGTATAAAATTCTGCTTTAACAATAAAATCGACACAATCAGCTCTTGTTCTCTTGAATTTCAACTTCCATCCAAGAGTTTTACTTCAAATACTCCATAATTCTCACTAATCATGAATGATTAACATGTCATGAGGGGTTAATTTCATTTGAGAAGAAGATAAATTAAATTATCTATTTTCCCAGAACCAGAAAACCTTAGGCTTCCTTCTTAGGTAGCTCACTCTTTTCCCTCTCCCTCTTCGTCTTCTTTTTCTTCTTCTTCTTTCCTTTCTTTCTTGCTTAGTACTTTCTTTCTTCTGTTATACCTCATGTCTAAGCTCTATATTCTAATCCTAAAGGGTCAAAAATTCCACTTGTAAATCTATTGTAATAAGACAAAATCATGGTGTTGCATTCCTATTGGTTGGAAGTTCACTTTCCTCTTTTAGTTCCTCTTCTTCACTCCTTAAGTACCTCCATCCATCTCCTAATTCCTAGATGCTCTTTTTACTTTAAAATAAGCTCTATAACACCATTATTTATGATGCTATAACATGTACACAACATAAGACAATTTTTTCATGCAACTATACAAATATTACATATATGTTCAAGTGTCCCAAATGCAATGGTGCAAGTGTCATTGTCATGCTTATCCAATTCACATGTCTAAATAATCATTTATCCAATGCATAAATTCAAATTTAACATAAGTAAAATGCATATAATTTGGGTTAAGGATGTTACATCGAAGCACAAGCTTTACCATAAATGATGCTACGGTTGTACTTAAGTTCCTTAAGAAGCTTTCCTCCCATTTTGGTGCACCTCAAGCAATAATAAGTGATAGGGGCACTCATTTTTGTAATTTGCAATTCAAAAAGGTGCTTTAAAAAATATGGTATTACACATAGAGTCGCAACCCCATTTTACCCTCAAACAAGTGGTCAAGTTGAGGTAGCTAATAGGGATCTCAAATAGATTCTTGAAAAGACGGTTGCACAATCTAAGAAAGATTGGTCCCTTAAGTTAGATGACACTCTTTAGGCTTATAGAATGACTTATAGAACTCCTATTGGTACTACACCATATCGGTTAGTTTATGGAAAAACATGTTATTTGCCTGTAGAGCTTGAACATAAAGTGTATTGGGTTATAAAACTTCTTGATTCTAATCTTGACCTTGTAGGTGAGAAGTGAAAACATCAAGAGAATAAGCTCGAGGAATGACAATTGATGGCATATGAGAACTTCAAATTGTATAAGGAGAGGGCCAAGAAGTATAACGATAAGAGGATTCGTCAATCCAAACAATTCATTGAAGGAGATTAAGTACTTTTTTTTATAATTCTCGCCTCAAATTATTTCTTGGTAAGCTCAAATCTAGATGGTCCGGACCGTTCATCGTCAAAGAAATTTTTCCATACGACACAGTCGAGGTAACTCATCCTTAAAAAGGTACGTTTAAAGTGAATGATCAACGTTTGAAGCTCTATTTTGGATGCGAGTTCAATAAGAAAATAGTTCATGGAAAGTTAAAACTTCTCAAATTTGAGTAAAATTGCTCATAGCTTCATTAAGGGAATGTTATTTAAAAAAAAAAAACAGATGATGTGCGGTTTCTATCACACACATATGCGTGGCACCATACACAGGATTCTTAAAATCCCACCTGTGGCAGTACATGTGTGGTTCAAGCCACATATATATGTGGTTACGACAGCACATGGGTTGTTTTATCCCATCCTTATACAGTTATCAACGCACTCATGTGAGTTAATGTGCACAAGGGAATGTTATTAAAAAAAAACCAACACATGTGCTATTTTTGCAGCACATCTATGCGGCAATGCGCACAAAAGAATTGTCAAAATCCCTTTTGTGGCTGTGCTTGTGTGGTTTAGGCCACATATATGTACGGTTAGGACTGCACATGGCAAAAAAAAAAAATAATGAAGCAGAATCTATGGGCAGGTCATGTGTGCATCACCGCACATGGCTGTTGTATTATATATATTCATATTTTATTTACAAAAAAATTAAACTACATAAAACATCACTCATACCTCTACAAATCCCTCATATTTTGCAATTACTCTTCAAACAACTTCATAGTTAACCACACATCAACACCACCTCGGCCCAAAACTCGGCCACCATCCTTCTCCATTCTGTTTCCCAATCTAGAAATAGTCGGCTGCTCCACCACACCCTTAACCCCGAGCCAACCTGCACCCTCCCTCATCCACTCCTAACAGCCCACATTCCCCTTTTCGAGCTGACCCATACTCACCACACATCAACACCATCCCAACCTAGATCCAACTACACACAAACTAATTTTTTTCTAATCTGTCCCATTACACACTTCAAGTTTTAGGAGTTTTTCTGGTATGTCCTTATTTCTTGTTTATTATTTGTTGCTTGTTAGTCAATTCCAATTTTGCTTTAGGACCTAAGCTTGTGCTTTTACTGTTACTGCACTTCAATGTGTGTTATTTTGTATTCTATTTAGGTATTATCTTGCTGGACTACTTTTTTGATACTGTTATTCGTCTTGGTTTTGTTATGTGTGCTGGTTTTCATTGTGACTTGATTTCCTTGTCATTGCATCGCCTCTCATGTCTTGGCGTCGACCTTCAAAATGCCCTACCTAACCCACTACCAATTTTGATGACACACAATTTACTTCTGTGCTCAATTCGAATTGGTATGATAAGCATATTCTACATAAATTTATTAGTGAACAATCTATTACTTTAGATGTTGATACGTCACTTTGCATTCAAGCTACATTTCATACGTTAGGATGTGAGCGAATCTTAGATTTTCAAGGTTCGTATTGCCCTCAGTTAGTATATGAATTTTACGCTCACATTGCAAACAAAACTATTTAAAGATTCATTCTTTTGTTTGTGGTTAGAGAGTAGTGCTCACTTATGTTTCTCTCGCATCCTTTTTAGGAGTTCCCTATGTCGACCCCCTACTTGTTTTGGTTCCCAATCGAATCACCGGTCAACATCACATCCCAATTGATGGAACTTTTAATTTGTCTAGAGCCACTTCTCAATTAGGCTTAGTTGTATGCTACCAATGAGACCATTCACGAGACTTAGCTAAGCACTTGGATGCCCGTTCTAGAGTAATAATTACATTACTTACATCTAATGTTTTTCCTAAGGTTAGTGCTCTTAATGAAGTGCACCTTAATGATATTTAACTTGCACATAAAATGATCCATGATTTAGGTGATATTGAAGGTGTCCCTCTAGCTTCCATTTTAATCTAATGCATTCGTGATGTTATTCGTCTCTCACAGTCAAACAAAAATTTTGTTTCCCCATACTCTTAACCAATCTTTTTGCAAGTTTAGGTGTTGATTTTGTAGGTGCGTGCATGGTTCCTATGGAGTCACCAATAACTATGGATACACTTTGCCACTTGAGCTTTGTCTCTACTGATCACACACACATTCGGTCGTCAGCTATCTTAGATCACTTACCCTCCGAGGATGATGCCTTTGTCGATGAAGGGTAAGCAGGGCTATCACAGGAACCTTAACCAGAGGATACAACCTATACAACGTCTACTTTCCTGCCTACTTTGTGACGTTCGCATAAAGCATGAACTCCAAAATTGCTTAGAAGATGTGCAAAACCAACGGTCTCAATAATTGGTTCACCATGGCGAGCTCCTTATTCAAATTCAAGATTCTGTGCATCGTCTTTTTTCGCCGTCTCCACCACCTGCACATTGAGATTTCAAGGAAGTTTCCTAGTTCCTTTGTTCTTTTTCTTTTTGTTTTTCCTTTTCTATAGTGTGTTATTTGTTTGTTTTGTCGTGATGAAAACTTTTTCCTCCACATAATGTGTCTTAAGTGTGGGGGAGGGTTTGTATTGTTTGATAATTTTGTTTTTATTTTTATTTTTTTCCTATTTTATTTTACTTTCTTCATATATATATATATATATATATATATATATAAAATTTGTTGTTTTGTTTGTTTTATTATGTGAATGGCTCATTATTTGCTTAGTAGTTTCCTCATTTCATCTTAACTTGGTCAAAATATCTAGCTATGCCTTGGATTCACTTTTTTAATTTGCAAATCTTGTTTTATATCGTAAATATTTAATTATCACTATGTTTAAAGAAAACCTCAAGGTTTGGAAGTTTACAAATTCTAAAAAAAAATCATTTTTCTACACTATAGAGAAAGATTTGAGCCTCTTTTCCTTATAATGTGCTTAATTTTGTGAATTCCTTATTGAGTGAGTCCTCAAATAGTGCTAGAGTCTCTAGAACTTGATTTGTTATCATTTTGAGACCACATTATCAAATACAAGCATAAAAATGATTAAGACAATTTAGGATTAGCCATTTGTTCTTTTTTCTTTCTTCATCCACCCTTTTTCCATTTAGTGAGCCCCATTGAGCCTACAAGAACCCTTTTTTTTTATTATTATTTTTTATAATCGAATGTTTAGCTAGCCAATGAAGCCTAGTCCCTTAAAAAATTGATCATGTTTATTTTGGGATGAAATTTGGTTTCTACAATTACAAGGGGTTATTTCATGAAATTAGTGAGAACTCTTAAGTGTGGGATTGAGTGTTTTATTCTTTAGGGTGAGAATGAGAGAATGTTATTTGATTAATTGCTTAATTTTTGAATTGGTACATTGTGTGATTTTATAATAACTCTTCTTTCTTCCTCTTAAAATACAAAAAGTCAAAAAAAGAAATTAAAAAATTAAAAGAAAAAAAAAGAAAAAAATTTCAAAGAAAATTGAAGAGGAAGAAGATGATATATTTCTTCATCAAGGTAGTTCAAGTTCAATTTTCGAAAAGATATCAAGTAAAGGCCTAGAATTTCTATTATTTTTGGAAGAAGATTATATATTTCTTCATCAAGGTAGTTCAAGTTCAATTTTCCAAAAGATATCAAGTAAAGGCCTAGAATTTCTATTATTTTTAAGGTCCATGAGAGTGAAATTATGTTTTAGGCATGAGATTTGTTCTTGAGAGGTCATGTGAGTTTGATTTGAAATAATACTTAGTAAACATGATCAATTATTTTGTAGTCCACTAGCCTAGAAACACCTACTCTCTGCCAATGCCCCATTACAACAAAAAGAAAGACCTTTTGATTTGTGTTTGCATTTGAATTTAAGTGGTGGAGATGTTATTTATTCTCAAGCTTATGGTAGACTTTTAGGCATGGAATGAATGAGTTTGGTTTGGAAAGAAAGTGTTAAATTATATTTGTGTCTGGGATGGTAGGAATGGAAAGAAATGGTTTGAGATTAATTTTGTTTGTTTGCAATGGAATGAAATGGAATGTTAACTTAAAAGTGACAAAAATACCCTTGCATATACTAATTCAACAAATTAAATGATTTTAAGTTAATTATGTTATGTAAATAAATTATGTTAAATGAATGTTTAAGAAATGAAATGTTTAAGAAATTAAATATTTAAGAAATTTAATTAAATCATATCAAGGGTATTGATTTGTTTATGTTTACTTAAGTTAATGATTAATTTAATTTAATTAAGAACATTATGTGACTTGATTTAATCTAGTGTATTTAATTATGAGAAATTAAATTCTTTTATGAGAATAATTTTATTAATTTTGAGAAATCAAATCATTTATAAGAAATATTTCATGCCATGAAAATAATTAATTATGAATGATTGTTATTTAATTTAAATAAATTTATTGTTAATTTATTTAAGAGAAATTATTATATATATATATATATATATATATATATATATATATATTTATGAGAATTAATATAAACATGTTAATTTATATATTTTATGAAAATTAATTTAATTATGGATGAAGAATTTAATTTTATGAAAATTAAATATTTTGGGCATAGATTTTAATTATAGGAATTTTAATTATTATATTTATATAATTTTGATTATTATTATCATTAAATTAAAATAAAAACGAAAAAATGAAAAAAGTAAAAAAAAAAAAAAAAAGAACACGTTTTGGCCAAAAGCCCCAAAACGAGGGCAAAATCGTCTTTTCATTTCCAAACCCATGGAAACACCCTAATTTATATGGGTTGGATGGGTTTGGAAGGGTTTATAAAACCTTTGGAAACTCATCCATTCGACTCCAATGCCTTCTATCCAAACATAAAAAATATTTTGTAAACCAACTCATTTCATTTCAATCCTTTGCAAACCCTTAATCTAAACAACCCTTAGGCTATTTGTTGGACGATGAGGACACACACTAACCTTTAAACACTTGGAATGAGGGGTATGTTGTACGAAACTTGATAAATGAATTTGTTTTTTTTTTTTTAGGAATTTATGAATGGATAATCTTTGATGCATTTGATTTAGGGGTAGTTATGATTAAATAAGTATGCTAAAACACAAATTTTGCAAGTTTGATAATTGATGAATTTTTCACATAGCTCGATTAATTTGATTTGTTATGATGCAAATGAATGTATAAAATGTGTTTATGAGTCAATTGTAATAGTTTTTATGTGTTTTGTGCTTAGTGCTTTTTTTGTTTTGTTTTGAGTCTTTTGTTCGTTTCTTTTTCCACTACCTTGGTATTTTTTGCTTGGGGAAATGGTAAGTGTGAGAGAATTTGGTAGTTTTTATGTGTTTTGTGCTTAGTGTTTTTTTTTTGTTTTGTTTTGAGTCTTTTGTTCGTTTTTTTTCCATTACCTTGGTATTTTTTGCTTGGGAAAATGCTAAGTGCGAGAGAATTTTATAGTTTTTTATTTTTAGCATTTTTAGGGTTAGTTTTATTATTAATTGAGTATAATTTGGAAATATCAGATGATGTCTTACTTTTGGCTTGTATTTTGTGATTGCATAGGAAATCATGAAAATTGGAGCTGATTGATGAATTATGGGAGTTTTCTGGGTGAAATTGTACAGTTTCAAAAATTCAAGGACCAAAAAAAAAATTTGATAGTTCAAGACCAGTTCTGATATTTTTTTAAATAGAATTTGAGTCGAATCCCAATTTAAATTGGAAAGAGCCGTGCAAGATATTTGGAAACTTAGAGGCACCGGGTCCTATTCAAAAAATAGGAAAGTTTATAATTTGTTATTTCCCTAAATGGAGGAGAAGAATATGCTTTTCCTATTTTGAAGGGGAGTAGGAGATTATAAATAGAGGATGAGTTTTTGTTTATGAAGAGGATTATTTTCTTAAGAGAGTTTTTTGTTTATTTTATTTTTCTAAAGAGAAGTTTTTTGTTTATTTTTATTTTCCTAGAGAAGAAATTGTCCACAAAAGAAGTATTATTGGTCATTCATCAAGTTTGAAGAGAATTGAAGAACACAAGAGTTTTATTATGAAAACGTTTCTATTTTATTTTCTTTTTATTTTGATGTTGGCTAGTGCAAAGCTACTCTCTAAAAGGGCCCACATCCCCACCTCATTTATGGAATGCAACAATCCCCTGCAAAAGAAGGAAAAGTAATGTCAAGAAAAAAAGAAAAGAAATAATAATAATAATAATAATAATAATAATAAAATGGATCTAATTTATCGTCCACAAATAAAGCACTGCGAGACTGGCAAGTCAGCATAATAGATAAACAAATAAATTATTTATAATTGTATTTATTTATCTCAGGTATGTACCCTAATTTCTCATAGGCTATTCCTTTAATTAATTTAAATCTTTCTTTATGCAGGTCACAGAATAAAAAACCTAAGTGTACTCAAATCGAGGTGATCAATCAAACTAACAGACAAAAAATAAAATTTCATTAAAAATAAAGGGTGAGTGTCTTCAAAGTTATCTCTAAATATTTTATAAGCTAACCTAATGTTCACATGCAAAAAGAAAATTACAAAGGAATACCTAAAGTCTAAAGTGTCAAGATAGGCAGAAGATAAAAAAAATGAAATAAAATAAAAGGAAAGGAATGCCTACCACTCTCAAGGCGGCTCCCGTAAGATAATGGTACAAGTTATAGACCATCGATGTGTCGCTAGCTGGGGGAAAGCTGAGTGGGATTATCTTTAGTTACACCCTTCAATGTTTCTGTACAGACCCCTTTAGGAAGGCACGCCCAAATTGGGCCTTTCGAGTCTAAGTCTCCCTTTAACCTTTCAAGCCCTATTCTATTTAACTACCTAAACCCAAATGTGTTCCTTTAAGCCAAATTCTCTCTCTTTTATTAAAAAGGCCTTACTCAAATCTCAAAATAGCTAAGTTACTAAAATGCCCCTAGCTTCCTAACAAGCCCTAAAATAGCCAGTTTATCAAAATACCCTTAACTCCTCTAAAAAAGTCTGAAGTACTAATTCAACAACCCATATCATCGAATAAATTACCCCTCGCCCACATTAGGGCCTACAAACGACAAATCAATGATCCAAATTATTAGCCAAATTACCAAATCTTTAAACATTCTCTAAAGAATACTCCAAGCTTCCAAAATACTAATTAAATTGTCAAAATGCCTTTCAATGACAAACATGACCTCCTCTAAGGTCTCAAAAATATTTCTAAGGAAAAATTTTTCCTAGATAAGTTAGAACTTTAGGAAGCTTTAGGCCCAAGCCTACTACTCTCAAATAAGAATAAACTTCCAAGACATCTAGAAAGGCTATAAAGATGTCGATTCAATTTTAGAAGTGTCAAAAAAGGCCTGAATGCCACAAGAACCACCCAAGGGGCATCCTTGAGGCAGAATCATCAATTAGAAAGGTAGAACCCATAAAGAGAGGATTCACGGACACTAGTGACTATAAGAAGCTAATTACCAAGCGCCAAATCCTAACACCCACTAGAAAGCTGCTAGAACCACTTTAGTACCTACTAGAAAGCTAATGAAGTATATAAAACACCTGATACCTATTAAAGAGCTACCAAAACCACTTTAGTACCTACTAAAAAGCTGTTGAAGCATACAAAACACTGGTACTTGCTAGAGAATTGCTAAAACCACTTTAGTACTTGCTAGAAAGCTATTGAAGCATATAAAACACATGTTACCTATTAGAAAAACTACTAGAGGAAGTCTAATACCTACTAGAAAGATAGTGGAACTATACCTAACATACTGGTACTTACTAAAGAGTTGTTAGAAAAAGTTTTAGTACCAGCTCGAGGAGCTCTTAAAGACCTGTATCCTTTGGTATCCTTGCTAATGTTTACATTCCTTATATTGCTTATGCCTAAGTCTTTTATGCCAAAGCCAAGATTCATTACTAATAGAGACAAGGCACTTAAAAGATTGATTAATTAATTTATCCAGGTCAATTATGTAAGTATTACCTTATTTTTCACCCTTAAAGACTACATTATCATTTACTAAGGGGGTGATAAGGCACTCTCTAGAGTCAAAGGTGACTTTGTTACCTTAGTCATATAATTAAATTACACTAACAAATTATACTTCAAACCATCAACAAGTAAGATGTTATCAATAAGGATGTGACCTTTCTTGCCAATACATTTAATGCCAATTGCTTTACCCTTGTCATTGTTTCTAAAGGTGACATGTCCATCTTGGTTCTCTTTGATGGATGTGAAAAGCTTTTTATTTCTAGTCATGTGCTTTGAGCATCCATTATCCATAGTCATTTCTCAAATGTTATTGCCTAAGCCCTACAAAGTAGGGGCTAAACTGTATGCATAATATTCCACACCTTTAGATGCAAAGCTTGATGATCAAAGTCATTGAATTTGCCCTAAAATATGCAAGGGGAATTGCTAAAGGAATAGATAAAGGCCTTAAAAAAGCCTTGGAGAAGCCTAAAGCTAAGCTTAAGACCAAGGCCCAAAGCCAAGCACACAACCAAAGCCCAATATGCCAGCCTAGTAATTAGGGTTATACAACCCACATCCAGGGTTGTACGACCTTCCCTTAAACCCTAACCCCTTAGAATCTTCTGAAACTGGTCCCCTCTTAAACCCTAAGGCTATACAAGCCTGGCATATAGATGTTCAGCCTATTTTTAGTTGTAAAACCCATGTGCAAACCCTAGTTTCGAGAGATCCATCTTATTCTCAGTGATTAGATATAAATATTTTGCAATCAAAACCATTTCTAGCTCTGTGCACTTATTCATCACTTATAAAAACCCCCTCATTTGAAGAGGGAAGGGAGGCTTGAAAACTCTAAGAAAACTCTGCCAAAATTTCCCCTCAAATCATATTTAGCGTAGAGACCCAAAACCCTAACACATTTGAAGGTAGAACAAGGCCTAATCTTTATATTTTTGGTGTATTTCCTAAGCATTTTGGAGGATATAAATTATCTAGTGGCCTCTGAGGGTAAGAAAACATTAATAAAGACATCCAAAACCCCCATTTTCCCCTTCTTTTTTTCTTTTTTTCTTTAAAACCTAGGAAAGAATGGTTATACAACCTTAATGTAGGTTGTGTAGCCCACCCTTCTGGGGTGTACAACCTCATATATGGTTTATACAACCTTATTTCCTTTGGAACAATTTTGTAGAACTCTTATTTTCTCATCTGGGTTTCCCCTGTCAATGTAAGTTTTTATGATTTTTTACTACTCCATTTGACATAATGGGATGAGGACTACTAGCATAGTACCCATATTCATTTCAAAAGTTGAGTTTTTATAAACTTTGAAGTGATTTTCATGAGTTATCTTATGCAAACATTTATGTTTAATGATGATTTTGATTCTATTTGATCACTTTAGTGTAGTGACCAAGTGAGGGAACTAGTGTTCCAAAGATCTTGAGACCTCTTCATGTGATTGTCTTTATGTTTAAAGCATGTAAATAATGTTTTGGCCTTCAGTCTCCCTCATAATTGTGTTGCATGCTAACTCATTGATGGTCAATGGTGCATATGGATGTCATGCCCTTTAAGAGCTAGATAGGGAGAGGATTCATTAATCTTAGGATCCCTTTTATGATGTCTTTGCCTTAGGCCATTAGAAATTCTCCAAATGCTTTCATTTTCATGTTTAGGTTTCATTGTATTTCATAACTCACATCTTTATATTTATTTGTTATTGTTAAATGTTCCATATGATGTTGGGATGTGATATTATGGACTTAGATGCATACTTAAGAACCTTTGCATGAGAGATATGGTAATATGTGTTATGTTCTTTCTTTGTGCTTTGAGCTCATTTGGCTTATCTTATGTCCCTTTCACTTACTAATTTGTTTTCTTTCTTTGGTGTAGGTGTTCTTACTTGGATTTGACCATGAATTTGGTCTTGACCATCATCCTATATGATTATGGATGATTATGATGTGTGATATATGATGACTCATATATCATGATGCATGACCCCTTCTCCCTTTGAGATGATTATGTTTGAATGGATATATGGATATGCATAATGGACCCCTATATCATAATGCATGACCCTACTCCCCTTCGGTTTGATGCAATGATTTGATTAGCTTGATTGCGCTAGAAACATGCTTAGGAACATTAATTAGACAAATATTAAAAGTGAATAAAAAATGCCCAAAGGCAAAATCTCAATATTCTGGTAGCTTGGGGTTCCTAACCTCTTCCTTAAATTGTAATCAATTTTTAAATCCAATCTCAAATGGGATGAAGATGAAATAGGTCTTCTAATTGACCTAGATTAGGTTCAAATTTTACTTTCCTCCGATTCTTATCTTGACCAAAATTGAGTGGCGACTCCATATTTCCTAGGGATAGTACCAATGTATTGTCCTGCATTTGGTCCCCCATGAAATTCACTTTAGACTTAGGGCTTTAAATTGCATAAAGCCTAAAAAGATCCTTCATTGATCTAAACACATACCACATTTTTTTGGGTCATTACAAATGAATAGACCTTAATCCTTTTGATCCTATGTTGATCGATAAAAAGATGGAATCGCAAGCAAGATTCCATTAGTTCAAGTGAAATTCGAGGTTCTAACATCGTGCCTTGTCCTCTGCCCCCTTTCACAAATCCATCTACACTACGTGGTCAAACGCACATCCTATAGAATAAAATAAATTCAACAATCATGAGCCAACCATAAATATCTAATGATATGTAAGTTATAGAATTAACCATAATCAAACACTATAAAAGATAAACATAATTAAAAGTATATATTTTTAAAAATAGTTTACCTTTACTCACTATCAGTGCTATTCATAACATTGGTATCTAATTCTTCCTTTAATTCAGAGGTAATTTTTTTTTATAGTAGTTTGGGTTCTTTTTTCGAAGAAACATCATCATCAATAATTTCAATTATATCACTTGTTAGATCATCTAATGTCATGACTTGATGATCTTTTGTTGTCTTAATTACTTGAATATTGATAGACATTTCTTAAAATAAGGGAAGTTCTTGTGCAAGTGTACTTTAGGATGAGCTTTCTTTGATATCAACAATTCCTCTAAGTTTGATTATTGAAACCACCCACCAATCACTTTTGTCTTATCGTAGGCTTGGGTAGGTGTAATAATACACTTGAGATGCTTATGTCATAAGAACAAGTGGTTCACATTTGTTGAATCATCATTTATGATTTATCTTAATAATGTATTACTCATGAACTTTTATACCCAAATTAGGTATTGGATTAAATGATTCACACTTGAAAAGAACTATTGCTTAATTGGCCAATTAGGATATTTCAATTTGACAATGTCAATTGGCTAATCGTAGAAATCATTCTAAAAAATATTGTAGTCTTGGCTTTGATGCATACCTCACTATTCATCAAACCTTCATGGTACTGTCTTATTATGTAAAACTTGTAACCATTCATAAAGTAACCAATGTCTATTATAATAGTAGTAAGAGACCCTTTTACAAGATTCTTAAGGAAATTATTATCAATATTACTTATTGGATTGTGTGCCAAAAATAATAAAGACTTAGGCAATGAGTGGAGAAATGAACATACTAAATCAATATGTTACAAAGAATAAGACTCACATATGAATTGAACCATTTAGTGAAGTCTCGTTCAAGTTTTACATCCACCTCCTCATTAGTAATGTTTGGATTATGTTATATCAACATATCAGTGTAAATCCTATCAAACATGTTGTTAGTTGACAAGATTTCTCAAACTAATATGGTATCATAAGTTAGCAATAGAAAACTAATGTCATAAATGGATTGACTTCTTCACAATTAGGCAAGGTGAATGATTGAGTAGCCTTGTATTCCTTCATTATTATACATCTTATTCTTGAACAACTAAATGATCTATCATTATATTTGAAAATTGATAAGTTTCCCTAATCATCTAGTTGATCATGTTTGCTTTCATAATTACTAGTGTTGGACTAGGATGGTTAATTCTAAGTCTTAAACTTCTTTTGATCTTGACAAAGGAGATTGATCAATTATAATGTTTCAATTAAATGTTATTTTACAGTTTTTAGATAGTCTCTAAATTTAAAGTTGGATGAAGTCTAAAATCTCTAAAGAAAGAAAATTGCCTCCTAATTCACGACCACAAACTAAACTAAGGCATGTTGAGAAATTAGACAAATGAATTTGCGGGCCACTTCTCTACCACGACCGATCCAAAGATGGGAGTGCCAAAGTCACAGACGAGTTCGCGGTGAGTGTCACGTCTCAATCGTAATTGCAAATTTTGAAGTAACTCAAAAGGGAATCAAGTCCACAACCATAACATGACAAGTGTCCTAGGTGACCGTTGGAAGAAAAAAATCGCGATGAAAACTTATCGGTAGTGACTGCGAATCATGAAGAAGAATATGAACATTTTAACAGACGAATTTGCGTCCTGAGTCGTGGCCTGTATAAGGAAAATCATGATCACTACTTTTATGAGCAGGTGAAAGGCAACAACTATATTTTTCTGGTGAACCAATGGGAAGATGACACGTGGACTAGTCGTTATACACAAATGGAGATTTTCATCACAAGTTTTGGCTCTCGTATGGAAATTGGAAAATCGCGACAGCGAATAAAGCCTGAAAAACATTTAATGCAGAATCTGTCTAGCATACTTTGGAGATTTACTACCAGTTTTATTCTAATGTCTCTTTGGTGGGTAGAGGCTATAAATACCTCACCAAACATATGTAAATACAAGAGAATTCATTAATTTGTAACCTAAACTCTTGCAATTTTGCTACTCATTCTTTTCTCTTCTTGAGGTGATTGTTTGGTGTGAGCATAAACACCATTTGTAAAGGTTATAGTGTGAGCATGGAAAAACACTAAAAGAGGTTGTTGTGTGAGCCTTAAAAACACAAGTGTAAAGGTTGTTGTGTGAGCCTTAAAAACACAAGTGTAAAGTTTATTGTGTGAGCCTTGAAAACACAAGTGTAAAAGTTTGGTATGAGCTTGGAAATGCCATTCAAAGATAGTGGAACACCCAATTGCTAAGAATTAGGGAGTAGACGTAGGGTCGATTATACCCGAACCACTATAAATCTTGTGTCTTCATTCTACTCATTTTCCTTCTTACCTTCTTGTTTTAATTTTTATACACCAATTCAACTCCCCTCTTCTTGGTGCCTAGGGCCAACAAGTGATATTAGAGCTTAAAGACTTAAACAAACCTTTATTGGTGAGTAAAAGATCAATGGCATAAAAAAGAATCCACTCACACCTCAAGCCTCACTTTGATGGAACCAACTATACTCATTGGAAGTATAAAATAGAAATTTATCTTGACATAGATGTGGTAGACCTCTGGGACATGGTTGTAAAAGAATGGAAGCCATCCACTAAGGTAGTGGATGAAATTGAAGAACTTATCCCAAGAGAAGAATGGGTTGAAATTCACCGGAGATCAAATGACAAAAATAAAAGGGCAATGGCCATTCTTCTAAGCTCTCTCTCTCTAGAGAAGAGATTAAAAGAGTGCAACATTGTCAAACAACACATGTCATTTAGAAGACACTTGAGAACTACCATGAAGGCATAACTCTAGTTAAGTCAAGCCGGTTGGAGATGTACGTAACCGAATGGGAGCTATTCATAATTAAGGATAATGAAAGCATCACCGAAATGATGAATAGGCTCCTATCTATCATCACTAACAAGAAGAAATTCAGAAGGACACTCATAAACTATGAGGTAAACACAAAAATCCTCAAAACCCTTCTTTTAGATAAATTTAGTGCTAGAGTGTGTAGCATCCAAGAGTCCAATCTAGAGATTGGGAAGGTGCCAACGGACGTTTTGATAGGCAAACTCTTAACTCATGAGTTGGCCTTATAAAAAGATGAACAAATGCAGAAGCTAATAGGCTAAAGAGATAAACCAGAAAAAGAGAGAAGAACCCTGGCTCTTAAATCTTCAACAAAGGAAAAGGAGGTAGAAATTACCTCAAGAGATGAAGAAAGTGATAATGAATAATAGGAGCTAGCAATGCTCTCAAGGAGGAGAAAGGAGTTAATCAAAATAAGAAAAGAAAGAAAATGCTTCATGAAGACGACTCTTAGTCCAAGAGAAAAATCCAACGATGTCACTTGCTATGAATGTGGCAAGTAAGACCACATCAAGTATGAGAGTCCCAAATTGAAGAAAAAGAAGAAGAAGAAGAGGAAGAGATGGGACAAGGAGAAGAAGAAAAGCTTTTTAGCCACTTGGGATGATAACTCGAGTGAAGAAGAGGAAGAAGGAGAAGTTGCCAATATTTGTTTCATGGCACAAGAAGATTCTAGTAATGAGGTAAGTACTTCTTCCCATTCTAATTCTGATTTTGAATTTGATGAGATTGATGAAGAGCTTCTAGAGGCTCTAACCATGAGATGTGACAAATACAAGTCACAAATGAAATCTTACAAAAGAAAATGTCAAAAGCTAGAGGATGAATATAAATCACTCAATGACATTATAAGAGAATTGAGAGCATCTAATGATGAGCTCAAAAAATCAGTGGATAGTCTTTCTATATCATCTTCTTCGATGGCTTCACTAGGAAAGGAGAATGACACTCTAAAGGGAGAAGTCATTGAGCTTAGAAGCTCAATCTCTAAGTTCCATAAAGGAAAAGAAGCCTTGGACATATTGATTGTGTCACAAAGACCTCCACTAATTAGACATGGTCTAGGCTTCAATGGAGCCTCTTTATCATCTTAAACTACATTTGTTAGATCTTTAGAACCTCAATCCTCAAAGGTAGAGGTAATTGGGAAGAAAAGTGCTCCTAGCACTAAGCCTTCTAAGCTCAAGGGCAAAAGGAAGGCTCCCCCAAGCTCTAGAGCCAAGACTCAAAGAGCTAACCATGCTTATATGTACAATAAACGACATGGCCATTCTTATAAGAAATTCTCTACTCCTACTCATCATACATGTACATGCATGCATTCACATGGTCAAGGTATGAGAAGGCCTCCTACTCATACTAAATTTATGCATAGGAGAAAGACTCCTAAATCTAAACTCCAATGCCATTATTGTATGAGATTTGGACACATTAATATTCATTGCTACATTAGGAAGGCTCACCTCGAACTTGAGGACCCTTCATCTTCTAACCCCGAAGGACCCAAGTATGATTAGGTACCTAAGAAAAGGTAACTCACTTTTGTTGTGTAAGAGAGTGCGGTAGCCACTAAATTAAGTAATTGGCATGTGGATAATGGATGTTCCAAGCATATGACTAGAAATAGGAAGATATTCACGACATTGAAGAAAAAAGAAGGTGGAGATGTCACATTTGGTAACAATGCCAAGGGTAAGGTAATTGGCATTAGAACTTTTGGTAAGAATGGTTGCTCTTTAATTGATAATGTTCTTTTAGTTAGTGGCTTACAACATAATTTGTTAAGTGCAAGTCAATTGTGTGACAAAGGTAACAAAGTCACCTTTGATCCTAGGAAATGCCGAGTCACCACTTTAGTGGATGATAAGGTTATTTTCAAGGGTGAAAGGAAAGACAATACCTACTCAATTTACTTAGATAATTTAGCTAACCAATCTTTTAAGTGTCTTATATTTATGAGCAATGAAGCTTAGTTGTGGCATAGAAGGCTTGGATATGCAAGCAAGGATCTTCTTCAAAGCCTATCTAAAGGAAAGCTAGTGGAAGGACTTCCCAAGCTAAACTTCTCCAAAGACAAGACATGTGGTCCATGCCAAATGGGGAAGCAACACCATGCCTCTCACAAAGCCAAAAATGTTGTAAGTTTAACTAGACCCTTCAACTTATTCATATGGACTTGATAGGACCCACTAGAAGTGCTAGCTTAGGTGGAAAGCATTATGCACTAGCCCTTGTAGATGACTACTCTAGGTTTTCTTGGGTATCTTTTCTAGCTCATAAGAATAATTCATTTAATGTTTTTAAAAGCTTTGCAAAAAGGGTTTAAAATGAAAAAGGTTACTTCATATCTTCTATTAGAAGTGGCCATGGAAAGGAATTTCAAAATTAGTATTTTGAAAATTATTACTTAGAGAATGAAGTTTTCCATAATTTTTTAGCTCCTAGAACGCCACAACAAAATGGTGTTGTAAAGAGGAAAAATAAAACATTGGTGGAAATGGCTAGGATAATGCTCAATGAGTATTCTCTACCAAATTACTTTTGAGCCGAAGACATTAACACCGCATGTTATATTGCAAATAGAGTTTTTAAAAGACCCTATCTCAATAAAACTTCATATGAGCTATGGAATGGTAGAAAACCCAAGATATCATACTTTAGAGTATTTGGATGTAAGTGCTATATTTTGAACACCAAGGACAATCTTGGGAAATTTGATTCAAAAACCAATGAAGTATCTTCTTAGGATATTCCACCTCAAGGAAAGCTTATAGAGTCTTTAACAAAAGTTCAATGGTAGTTGAAGAGTCTATAAATGATGTTTCTAATAAATCTAGTAAACTTGATCTTGGGAAAGATATTTTTATTGATGATCTTGTAGGTGACTTTGAGAAGTTGGAATTGGAAAATTCTACAAGAAAAGAAGATAAAGAAGAAGGTGATTCATCAAGAGTAGATGAAGACCAGCATCATCAACAAGTAGAGCCAAGCCAAGATCTTCCCAAGGATTAGAGATTTTCCAAGTATCACCCCAAGGACTTGATCATTGGTGATGCATCTAAGAGTGTAAGTACTAAATCTCAACTTAATCTTTTAGATAATAATCTTGCTTGTGTTTCTCAAGTTGAGCCAAAATCAATTGATGAGGCTCTTGATGATGAGAGTTAGGTACTTGCTATGCAAGAGAAACTCAACCAATTTGAGAGAAACAAAGTATGGGAACTTATCCCTAATTATAGGCTGTAAGCAGGTGTTTAGGAACAAATTAGATGAGCAAGGTTTCATCACTAGAAATAAAGCTAGATTGGTTACTAAAGGATACAACTAAGAGGAAGGCATAGACTATGATGAAACTTTTGCCCCCGTAGCAAGATTAGAGGCTATTAGGATTCTTTTAGCCTTTACATGTCATATGAATTTTAAACTTTTTCAAATGGATGTGAAAAGTGCATTTTTGAATGGCATCATTGAGGAGGAAGTCTATGTTAAACAACCTTGTGGTTTTGAGTCACATTGTTTTTCAAACCAGGTTTTTGAGTTGAACAAAACCTTATATGGTTTGGAATAAGCTTCAAGAGCTTGGTATGAAAGGCTTAGTTCATTTCTCTTGAAAAATGATTTTGAAAAAGGAAACGTGGATACCACACTTTTTGTTAAAAAGCACAAGCATGACACATTAATTATTCAAATCTATGTTGATGATATCATTTTTGGTGCTACTAATGAATCTTTTTGTGAGGATTTTGCTAATTGTTTGACTAGGGAATTTGAAATGAGCATGATGGGAGAGCTAAAATTCTTTATCGTCTATAAATCAAGCAATCCAAAGAAGGGATCTTCATCAATCAAGCCAAATACACAAAGGAGATACTAAAGAAATTGGCCATGGACGGTTGCAAGTAGCAAAAACTCCAATAAGTGGTACCATCAAGTTAGATAAGGACAAATCAGGCAAAATGGTAGATGAAAAGAGATATCGAGGTATGATCGAATCTCTGCTTTATCTGACTACTTCTAGGCCAAATATCATGTTTAGTGTTTGTATGTGTGCTAGGTTCAAATTTTCTCCTAGAGAGTCTCATTTAAATGTTGTCAAAAGGATTTTTAAATATTTGCATGACACAATTCACTTAGGGTTATGATATTTTAGGAATTCTTCCTTTAGTCTCGTAGGATATTCGGATGCGGATTATGCATGTAGCTTATTAGATAGAAAAAAACACTTTCAAAACTTGCCAACTTATAGGTTAATGCCTAGTTTCTTAGTTAGCAAGTGTCGGTTGCCTTATCTACCGTGGAAGTCGAGTATGTGGCTGCAGGTTATTGTTACACCCAAATCCTTTAGATGAAACAACAATTAAAGGATTTTGGCAAAGTGATTGGTCACATTCCTATTAAATGTGATAACACAAGTGCTATTAATCTCTCTAAAAATCCCATCCAACACTCTAGGAGCAGACACATAGATATTAGACATCATTTTCTTATAGATCATGTGTAAAAGGGTGATGTTGTGTTAGAATTTATTGACACAAATCATCAACTTGCAGATATTTTGACTAAACCTCTAAATGAATAAAGGATGAACTTCATTAAGAGAGAATTGGGAATGCTTGATGGAAATTCCCTAAAGTGAAAATTTTTATATGTGATATTTCTATCTGTATTGATATTTATTGATTTGTGATATTTGTGGTTGATATAGTTAAGTAGATCACAATTTTTTCAAAATTCAACTATTTTTCATTGCTAACTCATAATTCCCGATCACTAGCCTTCCTTCACGATCGCGAATTACAAGTCAATTTCACTCCATTGTCAAACATCAGTTTGAGGTCACAAGATTTCCACTACACCACGAATTTTGGTCAAATTTTCAAATATTTGACCGTGAAGGCACATATTCTCAAGAAAAATTTGTATGTTACTCACATTTTTCAGAATTTGCAGTCACAACTCATGAATTCATGGACTCAAATTAGAGTAACGACCTAGACATTTAAGCGATTTGATTGCCAACCATTGCCAACTCTTTATTAATTCATTTCTAGTAGTTTATAGCCGTTTTTACACCCCTTCAAAGGCTATAAATACCCCCCCTTCAATAGTGACATTCTCACTACTATTCCAAACATCTTCAATCTCTTAAATCTCTCTATAATTCTCCCAAACCCTCTTTATCTCTTGCTATGGCTCCAAAGAAGTTTTATAGAGTAGACAAAGGGAAGGCAGTGGCTCAACCCTCTGCACCCCCTGCCTTTCATCTCATGAAATGAGTTACCAAGGAAGAAAAAGATAGGTTCAAAGCCAACTCCTCCAAGATCATTCTTGGAAACCTTAGGTATCAATGCTGAAATATGAGCTTTCCTCTCTAATTTGGATTGGAACGAGTTCATCTTCCGAGATGAACCCAGTTACGAAGAGGTTGTGCAAGAGTTTATGTGCACTGTCTAATTAAGTCGAAAAGCCGATTCAAGAGTAGGGCAATACGAGTTAGTGTTCCAAGCCTTTAACGACCCTTTTTACATTACTTTCGACCAACTCTCTTCTCTGTTAATTTACAAGTCGGAGAAAATATCCCCTTCATAATCTCTACACTTTATGTTATCTATTCTGAGTTTTGGTCGAAAATCTCCATCGAAACCAAACACGACCCCCGCTCTTCTTTATCTAAACACATCAAATCCCTACCCCTTTGGATACTCCACCGTATCATCACCTTTTCTGTAAACGCAAGAGGTGATGGTAACAAAGAAATTGTCCCAAAAAGACTTGGCATTTCTTTTTTTCTTTGTAAAAAATAAACCTATCCAAACTGGCTGATACCTTGTGGATCAATTAATTCACATGAGTACCAAACGCAAAAGCTAATTTTTGCTACCTTCACATATCACTGCCATATACCATTTTTTTAGAGCCCTTGATGAGGAAAAAGAAAAATTCCTTGCCAAGAAACTTATACCATCCCAAAACTTCCTAGATCTCACCTACCTTATAAACGCCAAGGCTATTCATCCAAACACCTATGCGTATACCCTTGGTGCAGTAGGAGCAAATAAGATGGAAACCTCACAAACTTCAAAAAGGAAGCGGTTGTACATTGAAAAAGGCACAATTCAAGTCCCTCCTCCTTAACTAAAACCAAAGACTAAGTTGTCTTTTGCCTCCATTGATCGCAAATTAGATAAATTGATGAGGATGATAAAGAGGAGATTTCTATTTCTGTCACATCTTCACAGTGATATGGTGGATCTTCAAGAGAAACTAGGGGTTCCTCCTTATCATCTTCAGGACTTCACTAAATTTAAAGATATGCAAGATGAAGTTGGCAATGAAGACAAAGTTGAGGACGGGGATGAAGTCAAATTAGCAACACAAGAGCAAGAGGAAACATCTTCTGGAGATGATGATGATTCTCCTACTCTCTAGATTAGGAATCCTTTATATTTTTCTTATTTTTGTTCTTGTTTCAAACTTTTGCGATCCCTCAGTGATATATATAAAAAGGTTATTTCTTTACAAATCATTATCTTATGTGATTAATGAATTTTATCTTTATATTTTGCATTCTTATTTTGCTCCTTATGTATACTTATGCTTGTTTTCATTTCCCTCTTTCACCTTCTTTTTGATCTTGCCAAAGGGGGAGAGATAGTAATAACTTAAGTTTAAAGGGAAAAAAATAATAACTTAAAACTTATAACATAAGTTAAGGGGGAGCATCATAGCTTCATACTTAAGTTTTTTCAATGATTGAATGTCATACTTAGGAAATTTTTACCTTAAGCATTATTCATTGAAATTTTACCTTAACTTCACTCCAACTTAATATTTCTGCATTATTTTCCCTTTGGATCAATCTAAGTTGTCAAAATAAAAAAAAAAGGGAGATTGTTAGACTAGGATGGTTAATCCTAAGTCTTAAACCACTTTTGATCTTGACGAAGGAGATTGATCAATTCTAATGATTCAATTAAGTGTTGTTTTGCAGTTTTTAGTTAACGTCTATATTTGAAGTTGGATGAAGTTGTTAATCTTCAAAAAAAGAAAAGTGCCTCATAATTCGTGATTGCAACCTCATAAATCTCGACCGCAAACTAGACTAAGGCATGTTGACAAATTAGACAGATGGATTTGTGGGCCATTTCTTTACCACAACCAATTCAAAGAAATGAGAGCCAAAGTCACAGACGAATTCGCGATGAGTGTCTCGCCTCAGTCGCGACCAGAATTTCAAAGTAACTCAAGAGAGAATCAAGTCCATAACCACAACTTGACAAGTTTCCCAGGTGACCGTTGAAAGATAAAAATTGTGATAGCAACTTATGGGTAGCGATCGCGAATCATGAGGAAGAAGATTAACTTTTTTGGCAGATGATTTCGTGCCCTGAGTCACGACTTATATAAGGAAAATCACGCCCGCTACTTTTATGAGCAAGTAAAAGGCAACAACTATATTTTACTAGTGAACCAATGGGAAGATGACACATAGACTAGCCGTTAAACACAAACAGAGAGGAGTTTTTCACCATAAGTTTTAGCTCCCGTATGGAAATTAGAAAATCGCTACTGCGAAAGAGTAGTAGCAACCGCGAATGTAGCTTGATAAGCATTTAATGCAAAAATCTATCTAGCATACTTTGAAGATTTGCTACCAATTTTATTACAACATCTCTTTGGTGGGTAGAGGCTATAAATACCTCATCAAAAAGATGTAAATGCAACAGAATTTATTAATTTGTAACCCAAACTCTTTCAATTTTGCTACTTAATCTTTTCTCTTCTCTAGGTGATTGTTTGGTGTAAACATAAACACCATTTGTAAAGGTTGTAGTATGAGCCTATAAAAACACTAAGAGAGGTTGTTGTGTGAGTCTTAAAAACACAAGTGTAAAGGTTGTTATGTGAGCCTCAAAAACACAAGTGTAAAGGTTGTTGTGTGAGCCTTTAAAACACAAATGTAAAAGTTTGGTGTGAGTTTGAAAACACTATTGGAAGATAGTGAAACACCTAATTGTTTAGAATTTAGAATGGACATAGGGTTAATTATACTCAAACCATTATAATTCTTATGTCTCCATTCTACGAATTTTCTTTCTTACCATCTTATTTTAATTTTTATATACCAATTCAACCCCTCCCCCCTTCTTGGTGCCTAAGGCCAACATTATCATCAGTCACAATCATCATTCTCTCTTTCTTAGGAACTACTTGGACCATACTAAATCATGGGCTATCCGAAATGGAATAAATGATCCCTGCATCTAACAATTTTATTGCTTCTTCCTAATTGCCTCCTTCATATTAGGGTTAAGCCATCTTTAGTGTTCTATAGTGGGTTTGTGATTGCCCTCCAATCAAATTTTATGCATACAAAGCATAGGACTAATCCACCTTATGGCCGCTAGGCTCTAATCCTATTCGCTAACACACTAAATAGTTTTTCCTCTTGGGTTTGTGTGAGCTCATTAAAGATGACGATCGAAAGGGTACACTCTCTCCCTAAGAAGGCATACCTAAGGTGAGGGGGTAAAGGTTTAAGCTCAAGTTGAGGAGGTTTAAGAATGGAAAATTAGGTTACCTCAAGGTATTTCTTATAATCTAAAGGATCAATAGGAGATGAAGATGAAGGAGTATCACAAACTTCTAGAGTTGGGGGTACTTACCTCTATGATGTCTTCATCTTTCTCTTCCTTTATGCTTGCCATGGCTATCTTTTCAATCTTTAGAGCTTCTTCTCTTTAGCTTGAGAAACTTTCATAGTGCATTCCTCTATGACATTAATCCTCAAACATTATTCATCCTTCACATGCTTTTTGATTGCCTTATACATGTTAAAAATGACTTCTTCATCCCTTACTCGCAAGGTAAGTGTCCCTTCCCTAACATCAACCAAAGCTCCTCCGGTCGCTAGGAATGGCAATTCCAAAAGCAACGGGATCTCTCTATCCACTTCTATGTTAAGAACCACAAAGTCTATTAGGATTATGAACTTACCTACTTTGATGAGCACATCTTCCACTATCCCTTTTGGATAATTGATGGAGTGGTCTGTGAGTTGAAGGGATATCTTGGGAGGCTTCATTTCACCAATACCTAGTTTTCAAAAATAGATAAGGGCATTAGATTTATGCTAGAGCCTAAATCACCAAAAGCTTTTTTTTTTTTTTTTAAAAAAGACTAATATCCCAAGGCATTGTAAAACTCCTTGGATCTTATCTTTTTGGAGGTAATTTGTTAAGGAGGATGGCACTACACTCTTCATTTAAAGTAACTCTCTCACATTCATCCAACGTACTTTTCTTTAAAAGGATGTCCTGTATGAACTTTGTGTACTTAGGCATTTGGACAAATGCCTCTGCAAATGATATGTTTATTTGGACTTTTTTGAGCATATCTAATAATTTTGCAAATTGCTTGTCCACTAAGTTTTGCTTGAGTCTTGGAGGGAAAAGAACTAGGGTAGGGTGGGGGGTACATATGGTTTGACCTTTTCCTTAAGCTTACCTCTTGGGTTGGTTTCAGAATTGATGAAAAGTTGGTTTGACTTCTTTCTTTGTCTCCCTTGTTCTCTTCTTTTATCTTTTCCTTTACCTTTTGCTGAAGTTCCCTACCACTTCTTAAGGTGATGACTTTCACTTGGTCCCTTGAGTTCATTCTATAATTGCTAGGTAAGGCACCTTAAGATCTAGAACTAAGGGCATTGGCTAGTTGCCCCTTTTGGATCTCAAAGTTATGGATGGAAGAAGAGTGATTTTTATTGGCTTAGTCCATTTTGGCCTTAATTCTCCTCATGTTGTCTTCATGTTGTTCTAGCCTAGTATTGTTGAAGGTTATAAACTTCTCTTAGAGATTTTCTAGTCTTTTCTTATTTTCTTGAGGTTGGTAGTTTAGTGGTGGGAGTTGGAAATTAGATGGTCCTTAAGTTTTAGTGTCTAGGGTATTGTTATTGGACTAAGAAAAGTTTGGGTGATTACATCAACCCGAGGTATAGGCATTAAAGTATAGGTTATTGGGTTGATAGTTAAGGTTTCCCAAATAGTTTACTTGCTTTTGGGAAAAAGGATTCCCCATTTGATAACCAACACTCTTATGCTTATTTTCCCCATAAAAGTCACATATGACCTGCAACAAAGGAGAAGACAAAACATTACATGTACAAATACTTAATTGTTTAGACAGGGTGGATACGTAAGTTATAAAGTTTGAAAGACATCCATGTTATGAACCTCTGTTACTTTATTTAGCAAAGACCGCTCATGAACTTGGTAATTGTTATTTGCCATTATTTAAATCAACTCATAAGCCGTATTGGTTATTTTATTCAACAAAGATTCCTTAACTGTTGCCTCTAATGATTTTGATTTGCTTAAAATGTCCATTGTAGAAAGTGTGCACTATTAACCATTTTGAAATTTGATGGTTGGGGTATCTTCTCAAAAGGTCCTTCAACCTTTCCCAAGCTTCATTTAGAATTTCTCCATACAATTGACTGAAAGTTATGATCTCATTTCTAAGCATAACTGTCTTTGATGAAGGGAAGTATTTGCTTAAGAAGGCTAGAGAAAGTTGATCCAAAGTAGTAATATTTCTAGGTTCAAAGAATTAATCCACATATTGGCCTTATCTTTAGAGTGAATGTGAAAAGGCATAGTCTTACTGTATCTACAGGCATCCTGTTTTGCCTGAATGTGTCACAAATTTCTAAGAAATTACCTATGTGAGAGTTAGGATCTTTATGAGAGAGGCCATGGAATTATAGCGTGTTAGTAAGCATTTGAATAAAATGCCAACTTGATCTCAATAGTGGTGGCATTAATGGTTGGTCAAGTCATAACTGGTTGAAATCCTTTAAGAGGTGGTGTGACAAAGTCCTTCAAAGTTTAGTCTCCTCGATTTGCCATCTCTTAAATTTGTTATTGTTTTCACCTTCTTCGGTTTAGGGTGCATTGAATTTCTAGATCAAGGAGGAAGCAATTATTCGTCGTTCTCTTAATTTTGGCTTTTAGTCATCCACCTTAAACAAAAAGACAAGAAATATGGTTAAGATAAGAAAATCAAATTCTAGAGTAATATAAAAATAATAACTTAGTATTAAAGATGTTGATCCTTAACAATGATGCTAAAAACTTGACGATAGGTACGTGCGATAAGAAATTCCCTAAGCTGCAAGTGCACAGGTTAAAAGTAATAAAGTGTACTTTATGAGTACAAATATCATTCCCATAAGGAATGAGTTTTAAGTATTAAGTATCTTATATCTTATATTATATAGAGAATCAACAAAAGTTAAATGAATAAAATTGCAAATAAGAAAATTAAGTGAAATTCTAATAGAGATAAGAGATGATTAATGGATGAGAATGGCTATAGGTTCAACTTCACTTAACAACATTCTATTAGGCTCCTAATCCTTATCTAATTTGGTCATTCATATTGTGCTACTATCAAGTCACTAAGGTGCTTAATAAATATTTCTTAAGAATTAATTGACATATAAATAAATGTTAAGCTAATGGTCTCTTAACACAAAAGCTAATAATCATATAATTGTCTTAAATAACAAGTCCCGGAGGATAACAATGTTTCATAAAGTTTTATTAATACAAGACAAAATAAGGGAATTATTGAAGGTTTCATTCTACAAAAAGTATCTCATAATAGTTAATTTGCAGCACTAAGTATGATTAATGGTCGTTTAATCAATGTCATACATCATTCAACAATTACTAACACAAAGAAATCAAATGAACTTGAATTAGGAATACCTAATATAAGTCATATAAGATCCATATATAACCCTAGCAAAAAAGAATTTAGTTTATAATGAAACAGAAAGAAGACAAGAAGACAATCAATTTGACCCTAAGAGTAGCCATAGACTTCTCTTTGATTTGCTTGATTACTACACATTTTTCTCTCTCTAGTTTCTTCTTGAAAGTTTATTGCCCCTTATTCCCTTTTTTCATTTAATGTCTCATCCCCTAATTCTAGCTTCTTTTCCTTTTTAAATAGTCCTTAA
The DNA here is from genome assembly GCA_949677035.1 of Omphalea diandra. NCBI lineage: Eukaryota > Viridiplantae > Streptophyta > Magnoliopsida > Malpighiales > Euphorbiaceae > Omphalea > Omphalea diandra. Next base: position 7,732 of record CATIWR010118519.1, on the reverse strand, counting down.
AATACCTCCTAAAAAAAGGAAGCTTGAATGTCTTTGAAAAGGAAAAGAAATCTCTCAAGAATTTTTTTGCATTTTTTAGTTTAAAGAAGCGCATGATTATGTGCTTATGTGTTGTTCTGTGATTGCTCCTTAGTGGTGCTATCTTTCCAAGATGCATAGCCATGTCTCGTGTCCATGCGATTTTGGTTTCTTCTATCTTATCAAGTTACTGAGATGCATGACCATGTCCCTAAGTGACACATTGTAGTACTTTTCTACCTTCTTAAGCCTCTAAGGGGCATAACCATGGTCATAGGCTGTGCAAATTCCTTCATTTTTCTTCACATTAGCCTACAAATCACCAACAAACATGCATTAAGTTTATTATTATGCTAATTTCAATGGGAATGAATACATTCTAAGAGGAATAAACTTATAAAAATATGAAAATTACTCCACTAAACAACCTATTCTAAGTGTGCAATCCTGTAGGTTTTCATAATGTTACTAGTAGCCTAAAACCAATTTATGGCCTATAAGTCATAGGTGGCCTTTAACAAGACATTTTGACTACCTAAATTATATGAAGGTCATTGATCCAAACTAACTTATGTTGCAAATAGTATTATAATCCTTTTATCATATTATATCTCAATTGAACATCAGGTTTGAATCATGTTATCCTTATATAGTTCAATTATTTCTTAATCTCTAAGAAAATTGATGTAAAATGACATTGATAACCTTTATTAATTCATCTTCACATGGTCATGCAATCTCTTCAATCTAACTTATTGAGGCTTAGAGATATATTTCTAATAAATACATGAGGGACAAATTCATTCTCAATCATTCATATTCCTCTATATGATTTACTTCATGTCAAATATCATTTTGTATAACTATCTAATTAAAGATAATGTTGGATTATATCAAAATATGAAGTTCATCATATTAGAATCACTATTGCATAAGGATCACTAAGGACAATTTATCCATGTGGTGTTCTCAGAGCGAGTCAGTTCAATACAATATTTTTTAAACATGTATCTATGTGTTTGACTTAATATCACATATCCATGACTAGTAAAATATAGTGATCAATCAAAACATATACTAATCTATCTTCATTCATTGTGATCCCAATAATAATGACCGACTAAGGATAATCTAGAGTAGAATTCTTTACACCTAAATGTTTTACTATCAAGTCACATATATTGCGTATGTAACCTTTACAATTGCATAAATCACTTCAAGTAATATAATAATAAGTAGAGATCATTCCCACGAGGATTGTTTTACACAAGTACAAACAAAGTCTTAATTTTTCTATTAGCTAGAAATTCAAATAATAAGAGAATAGTAAACAAAAACTGAAATTTCAAAAATAATTAAATAAAATTGAAATTAAATGAAATGAAACTCTATATGATAATGATTTCTAAGGAATTCGAGTACACCACAATACTATTCCATAAATATATCAAGAGAATTGTTTCAATTGAGATTGAGTTGTGCTTAAAGATAGATTTTTTAAATTTATCCAATAATCTCTCACGAGCAAAATTGAGTCTATTATTACTGAAATTATGAAGACTCTCGTGGTCACAAAATTTAATAACAATACATTAAGTTCCATGAATAATCCTAAAATATCTCTAAAAGTCAAGTCTACTCTTATGGTCTCAGTTTCCTTATTTAATATGTTAGGACTAACCCTAGACTTTCACTTTCACTCCATCTTCTAGAATCTCAAACATTACACATATGCTGCTTTTAATACATATAAGACCAATTAAGCTCAAACATATTAAATCAAGACAACCAACACAATTAAAGCAAAAATCACTTCATAGATTCATAAAATAAATATTGGGTTGTCACCCTAATCCCTAGAGTTAAAAAATTAGTTCATCCTAAAAGAAGAAAAAGAAACAAAGAAGAAAGAATCTATTAAATTGAGTAGAAGAATTTCCAAAGAAAAGTTTTGCTAAACAAAAATAATGAAAACCCTAAAAGACAATGGCTCTAATCTTTATAAAATCTTCTTTTTATTTGGTGTAGATGTTGGATCCACTTTTATCTCCTAAAAATCTACTCTTTTTTGCCTAAAAATCTCTATCCAGATTAGGTCTTTGTTATATTAAAAAGGTAGCCTACTTGCGTTTCTCAATTTTGGATTTGACATTTTGCATGGCCTAATGCATGGGCTATGCAACAACCCACACACTTAATTATTTATGCAATTCTGCTCTGCTGATTGGTCAACTCTGTCTCTTCATGGTCCAATGATGGGCCACACAATATCCCATGCAACATTATTGAAAACTGTAATTTAGTTTCTTTTTAAGATATTCTTATGCAAACATAAATGAGATGAAATTAAATTATTCAAGAATAAAAACACCATCAAAATTAGAAAAAAAAATTCTTAATACCTAATCGTAAAATATATGCTAAAATAATTCTTATCAATATACTTGATGACATTGGGTAGAATTTATTCATGGAATTTATATTTTAGTCATAAACAAAATATAAAAAAGATATTTAATAAAAATTCAACCATGACATAATTAACAAAATATTTATTGCAAGAATTAACCTATAACATATAACTAACAAGATGAATACTTGTAGACGATGGTAGCTTAATCAATTTATTAATGTTGAATGCATACAGGTCCTCAGTTAATATACTAATAGATTAAAGCTTGTCCAAATGCTACTCATTGGTCTAGGAGGAAGGACAATTGATGTAATAAGAGCAGTCTAGCTAAACATGGAGTTGGGAAATTCAAATACTTCTAAGAAATTTAAAGTTATTTGTATAGTGTTAGATATATGCTTTACTTATAGTGCCATTATTATTAGACTAATCTTGTCACGATACAACTGCCTATATATCCATCTAGAATTTAACCATGAAATTTCTAATAAAGAAGGGTATAACTATCATAAAAGGTGATTAGAAAGCTACTAGAAAAGTTTATATGAATGTATTAAGAGATGCTACATAGATAATTATTATATATCATTTAAATGTCTCTTAAGATCATTCCTCCAAAAGTGTTTAGCCAATAAAAGATCTAGCCCTTATTGATTGAAAAAGGAAAAAGGGTGAAGATAAGAATAGAATTGCTTCACAACCTTTGCCTCGACCAGCTTTGATATTATGGGAATAAGCCTATTAGTTATAACCCATAATTTGAGCATAGATAGTACTATCAAGCTTATTAAATAAAAAAAGGAGAAATCATGCCCTTAGGTGATATTAAGTTATAGCTAAAAAGGTACTGCTCCATATTGACTTCATTAAATAAGTACAACATATTGACTGGCTAGCTACTATACTATTAGTCAAAAAACCCAATGATAAATAAAAGATGTTCATATACTTTACTAACCTTAATAAACCTTGCTTAAAAGATAGCTATCCTCTCCCCAATATTAGTCAGCTAGTATATTCTACAACTAAATATGAGCTTTATAATTTTGTTGATGTCTCAGGGGTACTATAATGTCAAGATGTTTATCCTTACTAAAGTAAATACAAGTTTTATCACCTATGAAGATATCTACAATTACAAAGTTATACCCTTAAGGCTTAAAAATGTAGGGGCTATATATTAATGGCTAGTCAATCATATGTTCAAAAATCATATTAGCAAAACAAATAAAGTATACATCGATGACATGTTTATTAAAAGTTACTAAGCTGAAGACCATTTTAGGGATCTCAAAGAAGCCTTAATCATTTTTTTATTAATACAACATAAAGCTAAACCTTGAGAATGCACTTTTAGTGTCTAAGCTAGCTAAGTCTTAGATTTCATGATATCCTAAAGAGCCATTAAAACTAATTGAACTAAAATCCAAGTAATCCTTAACATGTAACCCCCAATGATGATTAATGAAGTGTAAAAATTTAATAGAAGGATTATTACACTAGGTAGATTCATTTCTTATTCAAGTTGATGATATCTGCCTTTCATCAAGATATTGAGAAACTTGAAAATTTTTATCTATATAGAAGAATGTGAAAAAGCTTTTGAGGAGTTAAAATTTTTTCTTAGCTCGATACCATAACTTAGTCATCCAAAGCAAGATGAACCACTCTTTATATACCTAATTACCATAAAAAAGCTTTGTCTTGATCTTGATTAAAAAAGAAGAAGGTGCATAGATGCCAATGTTGCATGTAAAACTCTTGCAAGTGCACAAATAATTTCAAGTAATATACTAAAGAGTAAAGATCGTTCCTACGAAGACTGATCTTCGCAAGTACCAAAAATTAAAATTTCTTATTATCTAGAAATTGAATAACGATTAATAATAAATCTAAAAGTCTAAAATTCTAAAATATATTAAAATAGAATTTAAATGAAGAAATTTCTTAGGTAAAATAATTTTTTGGGAATTCCGTTTACACCATAACACTTTTAGAATTACACAAAGAATTTTATTTCTCAAGTGAAAGAATTATCCTTGAATATGGATTCCCTCAGTTACCCAATAATCTTTCTCAAGCAAACTTGGATATATTACTATTGAGATTATGTTTACTTTCATAGTCACAATACTCAACAATAATGCATTAAATTTTGTGAATATTATTTAAACACTTATAGAAATTAATCTTACTCTCATGGTATCCATTCTTTAGTTTAATGTGTTGTGACTAATCCTAGATTTCTACTCTCGCTCCATAATCTAGGATCTCAATCCTTAAATAGATGTGGCCATCATATATTCAAGTAAACTAAGCCTAAACACATTAAATCAAGGAAACTCAACACTTTTGAAATATATTCTCTTTATATAATCATAAAAATTGTTGGGCTCTCACCCTAATCTCTAGAATAAAAAAATCAGTTCATTCTAAAAGAAGAAGATGAAACAAAATTAAAGAAACCCATCGAATTAGAAAAAGAATCCCTAAAAGAATAATCTTATCCTAAACAATGAATCTAAGAAAACCCTTTCCAAAACTGCATCTTATCTGCCAAAAATGAAATCCCCAAACTAGGTATCTTTTTCTATTTGAAAGGAACCCTCTTCCTACATTTTTATTCTTTCATGAGTGATCCGCATGGCCCGATACATGGGTCACATAATAGCTCATACAACATTACTTAAACTACAATTCAATTCCTTTTTAAGAGATTTTTGTGTAAACATAAAAGAGACAAATTATTGTTTAAGAATAAAAACATAATAAAAATTAGGAAAATTCATAATTTATTAACCTAAAAATATATGCTGAAATGACGCCCATCAATGCCAATATACTACATCAATAGTATTAACAGGTACGGAGCTGAATTACCTTATCCTCAAAAAATTAGCCTATGCCATAATCACTTTTGCCATTAAACTTAGGTAGTATATTCAAGCATATACCATCATAATTTAAACCAACTAACCTTTAAGGAAAGTGTTATAAAAAGTAAAGACATTAAGAAAAATGATCAAATGGACAATTCAATTATGAGAATTTGGTATTTGATATGGACTAATGCAAGTATCGAAAGCTCAAGTGTTGGTAAACTCTATGGTTGAAATGATAAGTGTGAAGCTCGATCAAGACAATAGCTTAGCTAAGAAAAGGTGGCAATTATTCATAGATGGTGCCTTTAAGATAAAAGGGGTAGAAATTGGTATTATCCTTACAGGACCAAGTTGAATTACCATCAAATATGGTTTATAATTAAAATTTTGAGCTACCAACAACACTGCTAAATATGAAGCCTTGATCACAGGCCTATAACTCACATTAGAGGTCTAAGCTGAGCGCCTTACCATTTCTAGCAATTTTCAACTTGTGGTTCAGAAGCTATTAAGTAATTATGTTATTAAAGACACATTATTCTTAGATACATAGAGCATGAAAAGTATATTTTTGATAGCCTTCAAATAAAAGGGGAAAATTAGAGCTTAAAGCAAATAGCCCAACAAAATATTAAGGATGTAGATTTATTAGTAAATTTGGTTACCTTACCTAATACAACCTTACCTACTGGACCCTTTTGGAGGAGAGGCACTAGCCTAACACTCTTCTAGTCACCTGTGTTTTAATTATAATAGAGGAAGATAAGTGGATGATCCATTTCATGAAATATGTAAACTTTGGATTGTTGCCCATAAATGCTAAAAAAGCTTAAACTATAATTAATAAGGCATCTGATTATTTTTAAAGGAATGGGACACTATACAAGCATTCCTATAGCTAACCATGGTTCACATGTGTTTTCATCAAAGAAGCCAATTATTTATTAAGAGAAATTCATGAAGGTATTTATGAGGAACATGAAGTAAAAACCATGTTAGCAAGAAAAATAGTCTTATTTGTGTATTTTTTGGTCGCTATGCTTAAAGATGCAAAAGAGCTTGTGTAAAAATGTGATGCATGTTAGAGGCACTTTTATATCCTTTGAAAGCCTTCGTCATATCAATAACTATTGAACTAGGATAATCAATCCTAGGTTTAGAACCTCTTTTGATCTTGACAAAGTAAATTGATCATGACTAATATTTCAAATAAGTGTTGTTGTTGCATAATTGAATCAATCTCTCAAGAAGAAATGAAGAAGTTGATAAATTCCAAAGTAACATGTAAATCGCGACCGCAACCTAAGATTCGCGACCGCGATTCATGTTAAGACATATTGAAAATCAAGCAGGCGAAATCGCAGTGTCATTCTCGGCCGCAATCCTTGAAAAGAGAAAGGTTAGATTGACACAGATGAATTCGCAGTAGAAGTCTCGGCTGAGTCGCTACCGCGAATTTCAAAGAAATTCAAGAGGGAAGCAAGTCCACAACCACAACCTGACAAGTGTCCCATAAGACTGTTGCAAGTCAAAAATCGCGAAGGCATCTTGCAGGTAGCGACCACGATCTTTATGGAAGAAAATTAACCAATTTGGCAGTTGGATTCGCGGCCTCTGTCGCGTCCTGTGCAAGAAAAAATCGCAACCGCGACTTCTGAAAGTAGGTGAAGGACAACAGTTATATTTTCCTAATGAACTAATAAGAAGCTGACACGTGGACTAGCCGTTAGAAACAAACAGGGTTTTCCTTAAAGAATTTGGATTTCGCGACCGCGAAAGGCAGTAGCGACCGCGATTTCACCCTGACAAGCATTAAATGCAAAATCTGTCAAGCATGTCTCAAAGATTTAGAGAGCTTTGATCTGCAACGGCTCTTTGGTGAAGTTGGGCTATAAATACCCCACCAAATAGCCATGAAGAAGGTTGCTAAGACATTTATTATAAGTATTGAAAGCTCTTAATCTTTGCTACTCATTTTCTTCATCTTCTTTACATGTGTTAGGTGTGAGCATTAAACACCAAATTGTAAGGTTTTGTGTTAGCCTCTAAAAACACTTTTAAGAAAGGTTTGAGTGTAAGCCTGTTGAAACACTTGAGTGAGGTTTTGTGTTAGCCTAGAAAATACTTTGTTGTAAGGTTGTGTGTTAGCCATTAAAACACAAGTTGTCATAAGTTGGGTGTAAGCTTGAAAACACCATTGATTTAGTGAAATACCCAATTGAGTGATTGGGGAGAGGAAGTAGGGTTAGTATTGCACGAACCACTATAAAATCCTTGTTTCTTCATCATTCTTTCTTCTTCTCTTCATTTCTGTTTTAAAATTTTTATCCACCAATTCAACCCCTCTTCTTGGTGCCTAGAGACAACAAGTGGTATCAAAGCAAGGTTTTCACAAATCAAACCTTCATTGGGTGAAACA